>JBBPCS010004842.1:0-35434 GCA_037974645.1 Hollardia meadi | reverse complement strand
TAAAGTAATTAGCGGATCTGAATTGCGTGTAAATTAATAACTGTAGGCTTAGCGAAAAGTCGCTAGGGAGAGAGAAAACTACAAATGCTTAAGGCGAACAAATATATGTTTGAACTGTAACAGATGATTCGCTGTGCTTATAAAATTAAACAAAATCTAGGAAGCTTCAGCTGGAGCAACACAGAACGCTAACAGTAAGATCTTTGTATTAAAGCTGTAAATCAACATTATAATTACTTCAGACCCACTGTATGAACTCGAGGAAAACCTCGAAGAGATGAGCTGTATTTTTAAGTAATGCATTGAAACAAGGCTCCTTTTCATAGTACTTTTTATCAGATTTACTGAACTGACAATGAAAGTTCATGTTGATGTAGTACAATCGATGCTCTCTGATAATCTCTGCATCAGTATGTTTGTTCACACAGCATTTTTGAAATAATAGTAAGACAATTTGGGAATTGTACAGATTTGCTTTCTTGCCAAGAGTTAAATGAGAAGATCAGTAACCACTCTCATGTCTGTGCTGACAAAGGAATAGACTGGCACAACCTTACCTAAAAGTATATTTGTTTCTGTTTTTAAAATTAGATTTTAGATGGATTCAAAAATTAAGAAATTACATGTTAGTTATTACTATTACTATTAGTGAGCTTTAAAGGTGCTGGTAGGCTGGATTTTTTTAACTTTGGACAGAGCCAGGCTAGCCATTTCCCCATGTTTCCAGTCTTTATGCTAACCTAAACTAACTGCCTGTTGGCTCCAGCTTCATAGTTTTTGTACAAACATGAGAGTGGTATCAATCTTCTCATCTAACTTTGGATATAGGAGACAAATAAAATTTTACAAACTTAGATTGAGAGGTTTCAAGACAAGCATTCTCCAGGCAAGAATGATCTAACATATCCATCCTTTCCTCTACCAGGCACCTTTTGCATTGTTTTGGTGATTGGATTCTTTACACCTCACCTGTACTTCGATTAACTGCAGTTTTTTCAAGTGACTGCACTGAACATATGAACCCTTCAGCATGCTGTTTCTGCTGATATGCATTGATTCTTTTGTGTGACATTCACACCACCAGGATAAGAGTTTTTATTGCCATCAAGTGCACTCAGGAAAAAAAAAAAATCTCAGAGCTGTCTGAGCTTCGGATGGAGGCGCTCAATGTTACACCTTTCTATTTTGAATTTTATTCCTCAACATACTCGCACGTATCATCTGTCATTGTTAGCTTGCTTGATTAGGCTTTAATATTTGGGAGATAAGAGAGGTAAAACAGACAGCAGGGGCAGCGGGGTTGTTTGCATAGCTTGTGTAGAATGCGGAGAAAGAAAAGACCAAAGCAAAAACTCATCACAAATATTTTATGAGCAGGGATCATCTGAGCTGAATTAAGCAGCTTTGGAACTGGTCCAAACAGAACTACCTTTAAAAAAAAAAAAAAAAAAGCATTCAAGGTCCAAACAATTAGTCTTTTAAGAGTTTTACGTCCTTTCTCAAGGAAAGATGGACAAATTATGGTTGTCTATTAGCACATTGACTACGGATCAAATCTGAGGCCTCTCCTTTGTGGGATAATGTCTTTCCCAGCTTGCGAACCTTTAAAAAGAATGGAGGCAGATGCTTTTTTTTCTGTAGTCTTTGAACCAGATGCAGGGTCCAGAGCTCTGAGTTCAAATCTGTCTCAAGTGCCTGTGAAAAGATCTCTACAGTCAAACCTGGTGCTGCAAGGAAGTAGACAGAGAAAAAAGTAACTTATAAGAAAGGACGCCTGGGGGCTTTATCTGATTCTGCTGCCAGTGGCTGAGCCAGAGATAGGGTTGGACACTGACAGTGAATCACACAGTACAGAACAGTAAATCTAGTAATGTATGAGTCATATTATAACTCACTGTGACCCACACTTTGCTCAAAACCCCCCCCCCCCCCGCAATTTGCAGTCTATTAAGTTCCTGCCATTGAATTAAATAGTCACAAGGGTTAAAACCTTACGTATGAAAAATAACCATGACCATTAAAGTTGCATAGTATGGGCTTTTCTATTATTCAACCAGTGGCCACGGGAGTAATATGAATGCAGTTTGGTTTTATGGTACAACCAGAAGTATTTAGTGTTATTGAGTGATTTAACACATTCACTAGGCCAACTTTAAAAGATGACTGTGTCAATGTTGTATTTAAAACTTTAAAACAGGTGGCCATAAAATCAAGTAATCCTGCTTTATTTTGGAGTTCTGAACAGGGCTACAAACCAACAACAACAGTTTGATTTGTTATTGTATGTGAGTATTATTTAAAACACGCTTGAAAAAAATATGAACCTATTCTTCAAGTTGCTGCACATATATTAGATTTCTCCCCCACAGAGAGCAGGTGGTGGCTCCAGGTGTGGCAACCATTAACCACTTCTTTTACATCTGTTGCTAAAGATCAGTCAACTGCAGTCCTGCACAATGTTGCTCCCATGCATATTGAATCTCTTCATTATAAGCATGCCTAAAATCTTTGTCGACATGTATTTTTCACAAGTGAGACTTAAAGAAGCAATTTGTAAGATGTTGAGTCTCATTCCTGGGTCGTCAAATACTGATGCTTTTGGTTGGACCAGCATTTGATCGCTTATTGCTGCACCATCATGTATTTCTGTTTCTTATTTCCTTGCAACACTTGAAAGTTAGATTGTTTCCAAAACACAGCTTAGCAAAAGTGACACGGAAATAAATGCTCCCCCTCAACAGCGCTTGTCTCTTTTATCCTCCTGTTTGTCAGTTTTCATAGTAAGATAAAATGAGAAGCAGGGAAAGATAATGTCTGCATAAGAACAATCCTTTAACTGCACCTTATCAGCTCACTGCATATGGAGCTGTTGAATGCATGAGGGACGGGGGGGAATATGCTGTATCTCACCATCTGCATTTGACACATCTGCTGTAAATGATATGGGGTTGTGGGGGGAAATGGAGTGATATAATATACGACAGTGATGGCCAGCATTGCTTAGTTGTTTCCTTTCTGCCCTCGTTAGGCTGCTTTTTCAAAGCAATAACTTGCTACAGTACAGAGGCAGTCACTGCGATTGTAACTAACTGACCCATATGGAATGAATATGATTGAGAAGTGTGGAAGGATACATTGATCTTAGTCATGGTCAGTTATTTGGATCATTGTTTAAGTAAAACCTCTTGGCATGAGGCCTATGGATGTTCACCCTCTTACACTGCATGAAACTTCACAAGGAACAAAGAAGTCCTAAAAGTTTTGTTCATTATTTAGCTCATTACCTCACTCTTCTGTATTCCATGCTCTGTTTCTTCCTCTTTCACACTCAATTTCCTCCATTTGCCTTTTCACTCCCTCTTTCCCTCAACCCCTCCTTCCTTCTTACTTTGAGCAGAGTTGTCAGAGGCACTTGAAGTCTCTGCTTTTTACAGGGCTTCCTCTCCATTTATCCCTGCCTCCTTCTTCAACAGTCCTAGAGTGGGATGCCTTGGGTAGAGTTTACATCCTTGGACTTCAGTAAGATCTTATTTTTTTATAAGCTGTGGTAGTTCCTCTGCACCACAACGTTTAAGTGTAGTCTTGGCTGTTCTGTAAAGTCTCTCCCCACTTTAGCCATTCTGAATTCTCCCTTGGGCAGCATTATACATGCAGTTTCATTAAGATGTCTCAACTTGGGGTAGATGCAATTTTTCCATACTTGTATTAGTCATTTTAGATCATTAATGTATCTCTAATTATGTAGTGAGGCAAGTGAAGCTGCAGGCTGTTTGTTCTCTTGTCCTCTTGACACCCTTAATGCAATCATACTCCCATAGTACATAGAGATAATAACATCTTAATGTAATCACCTCAAAATCTGTCACGATAAAAACAGACTCATTACCTTTTGCACCACCATAACTGACTTGGTTATGACTGCAGAATTTTGCTTAAAATGTGAGATTTCAGTAAGTCCATTGATTTCGTCCCAGTTTTCAATCAAATTGAGCTCCTAATAGTTGCATAAGTAACTACAACTCCACCTGATGATTGCTACCTGACAGGTCAGGTACGCCTTGCCTCTTGTATTATTGACAGCAGCTTGATTTAAAGTGCTCTGTCAGGATTTAGGGCCTGCCTCACTCTTGACTGTCAACATTTTACAATTGTTGAACAAGCCATTATACTTTCTGTATTGTATAACCTCTAACTGAAAAATAGAACCAAGTCAAAAGTTCCTCCATTACACTTGCAACTGTCCCCTGAAGTTGTGATAGTAGATTATCCCTCACAACCACATCTTCAACTTCACTGGCCAATAATAAATCTAGTAATGAGTTTTTCATAAAATCATCATCATCCCAGCACTCACAGTGTTTCGAATATATTAAAGAAAATAATGGGGTAACTTTCAAATACCAATCAGACTTGCTTCTGGAATTCTTATCTTTCACTTATGCTATACTGAGAGCTTTGAAATGCTCATTTGTCAGACCCACAGATCCCTCTACCCTTTGGAAAGGTGACATGGTAATGATTACTTTAGATTTCACATGTAGCTACAGCAATGTTAATTGTGTGGTCGATGATATTGGAAAAGAAAAAAATGCCTGCATACTGAGGGCTCCATGCATATTTACTATATAAATCATTTTTAGCTACGCCAGCAGTGTGGCTCTGGGGATGGTAGTGTCAGTTGTTCAGTCCATCACTTTGGATTGCCATTAAATACATGACTCACAGAAGATGAAGCCTAATGACTTTCCAGACTTTTTCTTCAGAAGTACCAGCAGAGTCAGAGTGAAATATCTCCACAGCTGGGAGATGGATTACATTAAGATGACATTTGGTGTATACCTTCATTGTTTTGGTTTTCTTTGCAATTAGCATTGCAGTCTTTAACGACTCTTCTTCAGCCCTCTGTGCTAGCATGGTGGTGCAATAGTTACCATCACCATGTTCATTCCCTTTGCGTGCTCTGGCTTCCTCCCACTGTCCAAGAACATGCTAGTTAGAATAATTGGTAACTCTAAATTAAACATAGATGTGCATGTATGTGTGAATGGTTGTCTCTCCCTGTGATTAACAGTTGACCTGTCCAGGGGTACAGGCCCAATGTGTGCTGGGATAGGCTCCAGCCCCCCCGTAACCCTGCAAAGGAAAAGCAGTTATAGAGAATTGATAGATGGAACCATTTGTTTACTCCTCCTTTTGTTTCCGCTTATCCTTTCAACTGTTTTCTGCAGTTGTCAATTTCCACCCCTCAATCCCCCAAAAAGAAGTATATAAAACCTAATTGCAATAATTTTTTGTAAACCGTTTTTCTAGCATTGTTGCTTTGCAGTTTATGGATGAAGCCTTCGCCTGGTCCACACTGGGTGCATGAGCAGCACATGTGCTGTGCCCATATTGACAGGTTAGTGTAGTGACACTGTCCGCATGAGCAGCGCGGCTCACACCGGCAGTGCCTCATCTAGAGTTTCAGGATCTCACCTATTTTCTCCAGGCCACATGCGTGGCTCTCAGCAAAATCTGTGGATAATCACATCTGCATCATACCAGCATTTCACTGCACTTTCAGTTTCTATATCTATAGAATATACAGGACATACAGTAGATAAGTGACAGGCAGCATTTCTCTGGTGCTCTCTCTCAGAAAGAGGGTAAAGGATAATCATCATCATTATTGATCCTAATCATGAAAGATGACAGACTGGCTGGCAGCAGCAGAAACGCTGCCTGTGTGGACACACACATGTGCAAGCCCCAGCAAATCAACAACACAGTCATCACACTTTGCACCCGCCTCCTATGTGGACCAGGTGTTAACTATTACTATTTAAAATCTAAATGAAAATCTAATTTGTAAAATTCCAAATTGAGTAATTTGTGATGGATTTCTATAGCTGTTGTGTTTTTAAAATGCCTCAAATGTAAGTAAAGTTGTTAACTGCAAGGAACGCCCTTTGTAGCTGTGCATTTTAACATAAATTGAGACCAGCAGAAATTCAATAAAGGATTACAACTGAAGCCTGTTTTGGAGCTGACATGAATGAATGCGGTGTTGAGTGTCTGCAGTGTGGGTGGTAGGATTAATAGAAGAGGATTTAGATTGGATGTAATGATGCAAAGCTGAAAGCAATGGGGAACTCATCCCCACCACCTCCCACTGTCTCAACTGTTAATATTTGTAAATGGAAGAGGGATGGTGGGGTCTGGGTGTAAAATGACACACCAAGTTTTTACTCATCCTCTCCATGTGTGTATATACTGTATGTACGCACACTCAACTGCAGTGACTCACCAACCAGCCCAGGTAGCAGGAACATTATCACGAATGGTGGTATATTGACTCATTTTCTCACATTGTTGCCAAATAAATAATCATTAATTGCTAATCTTGTCTTTCGACTTTATTGCTCAGCCTCACATTACCCTCTGACCACTGAGCAGCCTCGATCTTGCAGCTCTGAAAATTAAACTTGTCAATTTGGAGGATCAGAGCTGTGCTGTTATAATACAAACATGGCCCTCTCCCTCCCACACACCACACAGCCTGCAGGGGTCCACTGTAACCGACATGTTACCGAGCCTCTCTGCTGATATTAGCTGACATCTGACCTTTAATGAACACACAACCAGAGCCCTGCTGTTGTAGGAGGTTTGCACGGCTCTCTGACAGCGGTGTGGTCTAATGAGGGGGACCTCTCAGCAGAGCCGTGTCAGTCCTCTACAATAACCATACAAAACCCCTACACACCTCATTAGCATCATGCTAATAAGCCACTCTGCCGTGGATGTCATCCAAAAGCTAAAGTGGAGTGGAAAGAGGGATGGCATGTGTACATAGCAAAGAATCCTTTAGCCACCACCGTGTGCTTTCTTTGTTTTTATTATTATTGTAGTTATTTTGGGTTCATCTGGAATCCACTTGAGTGCCTTGTGTGCAGCAACAGTTAAGATTCATCGCGTCCACACATATTAAAATATATCTCCAGTATACACATCTAAAATTGATATGTTTCAGTCACCATCGTCAAAACAGAATAGGGCTGAGTATCAAACCTTAATACCTTTTCAGTACTGACTAAAATGTCCATAACAGACTCGAAATCGAAAAATGACAAGTACAGAAAGCTGGAACCAAATGCTTGCTCAGAAACCTACTGTTCTTATGCTTTTATCAGACAGTTTCAGATAAAAATCATTATTTTGCCTATCTTAGACTGTAATTTATTAAAGCTGCACTTTTAAGGTGGGGCGATAATTTTAGCTTAAAAATGTTCAAAAATTGAACTATCAACAGAATGTGAAGAAACCATAGTGTTGACATTATGTCAAAGACGTCTATTACGTGTTGCAGAGATATCTACTGAAGTTAGCATGCTAACCAGCTAGCCTCAGCCCGTCCTGTCTGGTACCTCTAGAGTCAATAGTCCGATAACCCCCTTAGTTTCAGCTGGGAGATGTATAGAAGCAGTGAGTTTGCTAAGTTTCACAAGCTCTCTTAGCATTTAGTCTAAAAGTAAACAAACCAAACTAACAAAATGTCAAGAAAGGAAATATTCTTACACCTATTCCATTCCATTATCTATCACTGTTTATCCTATGCAGGGTCGCGGGGGGCTGGAGCCTATCCCAGCTGTCATTGGGCAAGAGCTGGGGTACACCCTGGACAGGTCGGCAGTCCATCACAGGCTGACATATAGAGACAAACAACCACACACACTCACATTCACACCTAAAGGCAATTTAGAGTCACCAATGAACCTAACCTGCATGTCTTTGGCTGTGGGGAGGAAGCCGGAGTACCCGGAGAGAACCCATGCGGACACGGGGAGAACATGCAAACTCCACACAGAAAGGCCCTGGCTGGCAATCGAACCGGGATTTTCTTGCTGTTAGGGGACGGTGCTAACCACTGCCCGGTGCTAACCACTGCCCTATTGTCCTTTCTAAACAGAAAAATACAACCATACACCTTCTGAATTCAAGTTTTAACTGAACTAAGACAAGCTTAATTGCCTTTTTAACTTGGTTAGAAAGAACATTTCTCGTTCTTTCTAACTCATCGTAAAACATGAGTTAGAACATTTCTCGTTCTTTCAAACGAGAAATAAATTAAATAAAACTAAGTAAATAAAAAATAAATAAAAATATGTTTTATGTACATAACTGGAGTCAGAGTGTGGTTAGGCTAGCTTAGCAAATAAACACCAGCTGACTGTATCACGGAAAAAAACCTTGCCTGGCTTTGGCCAAAATTAAAAGGTGGGTCTCCCAACAAATCTAAGGCTCACTAACACACTGTACTTTTTTTGTTTAAACTGTACAATGTCAAGACAGTAGTTTGTGATTTTAGCAGGAGTTTCATTCAGAAAGCTACATTCAGGTTTCACCAACATTGCAAACTAATTACAATGGAAAATAGCTCAAGCTTGATTGAACATGTTGCTGCTTTCCTCCACTGACTGAACAGTCAGTCCAGAGAATTACGGCCCGAAAGGCACTAAGACGGTCTTAAGACCAAAAATTGGCAACACTGCTTGTCCCCCACAATTTGTTGTTTTTACATCACTGTTTGTGTTCAGGTTATATAAACGAGATATACCTTCAAGAAAGCAAAGAAGCATATTTCCCAGAAATCTATTTTATCTATTAATTTAACGTTTTGCAAGCTTTTTGTCTATATTCTTCAAAGTAAGGTACCATTTTGCAGGTATCCTACTGTCACTAGTTTCGAAACATTTCAAACAATAGCCAGCCCAAATGAACCTTCACACTCCAAATGCCTGTGGCCGGTTTGATTTGCAATGGATTTTTTATTAGAAGATTCGCAATTATTTAGTTCCTTGACGCACGGCATTTTCACTTAGATTTTAATGTGACCAACTCCAGAGTGTTGTGGATCTTTAGTGATTCATTTGCACATAAATTTTATGAGATTTGGCTTTTTTCCCCTAAATACACTTTCTTTTCCCCAAGGCGTTACCATCTTATCTTATCCTCTTTGCTCTTCCTAACCATCTTTACCTTTGTTCCATCTCTCCATCTCAGTATCCATGGTTTCCTGATTATTCTGAATCCCTCATCACCACAGTACTGCTTTGTTCTTCAAGATTTGAGGGCCTTCTCTCCTCTTAGCAGCTCCTCTCAGTCCTTTGTAAATGTCTTTAGCTTGTGGGGGGGGGGGTGTTCAGCTGCACATTAGATAGTCTGTCCGGAGAGCAAGCCCTTGCTAATTGCATTGTGATATTCTCAAGGGAACATAATGTGCTGAACAAGCAATACAGCAATATTATAATTATTGTAATCATTCCCCTTGCTTTTTTTTTTAAATTATTGGACAGTATACTGTATTGCTTTCATGCTCCAGAGAAACAACTGGTCTGGTCTTTGTTATTTGAAGCTATTTATTGGCTACATCTCGTGAGCTCACTTCCCACTAGCTGGAAAACATTTACTGAAGATTTAATTCAGATACTAACATGACCAATTGGCACATGTCTAGATGATGACACCTCTGCAAACTCCTGAATAACTCTAAAAACTACAGCACCCTGGCTTTTAGTTGAATTGAAAGCAAAGATCAATGACAGCTGGTACAGTTCAATCAGGTGTTTAAACGATCCACGTTTGTTTTAGAGGAAAATTTGGCATTTTTCAAACTTGGTCTTATTCTCTTAATTGTGTCCATTTTGACTAATGGGTCATGCTAATGTTGCACTCACCATCTAATAAACTATATAAACTTCCATTTTACATATATCATTTTAAAAGCTTGTCAGACTCCAAACAAAAGTAAAGACAAAAATTAGACCACTGGATTAGCAATTGTAATTAACTACATAGGGATCTACGTATAGGGCAACTTGGCGCCTAACCAAGCTAGCTGTTTGTTTAGCTAACTAGCTAGCAAACGACCAGTTCATCAGCTTATTCATCCAAGATTCTCCAAGAATTTTTGAAAGTATACTTATTCACTTTCTTGCTTAGGTGGGAAGATTTATACCACTCTTATACCTGTATGCTATACATGAAGCTACATTCAGCAGTTGGCTAGCTTAGCTTAGCACAAAGACTGGAAACTTGGAAACAGCTAGCCTGGTTCTGTCCAAGGTAACAAAATCCACCTAACAGCATTTTTAGCATATTTCTTTAAATGTTAAACTATTCCTTGAAGTAATAGAACAAGTGAAGAAGTGTAGTTTATGGTTATGGTACTATTTTCACATATTTTGGCCTTTTTTAAATGATGTTCATGTTTATGATGTTAAGGCAGCAGCAGTGAAGCAGAGGACTCCCACAGGGTAAAAGTTTACAGTTCTCCTCCTAAATCGTCTTTCGTTGTGTCTGTAGGGGCCACAAACGTAAGCATGAAGAAGCCAAGGAGGAGGAGGACGATGACGAGAAGAAGGAGGAGGCAGAGGAATCTGCTGATGAGTCTTCTAAAGACTCCAATGAGGAAGAAGGCGGCAGTAGCTCAGAAGCGGATGAAATGGCCGCTGCCTTGGAGGCAGAGCTCAATGACTTCATTTGACGTGGAAAATAACTCGGATACAGAAAAAGGACAATAAAAAAAATCAGTCCCAGTCCCCCTACAAGTGGTACCTAAAGATTCTATTTTTCTGCTTTGGAATTGGTGTGTACTTAAGATGTATGAGCCATGAGTGTGTGCTGTAAGAAAAAATGAATGTCCTGTACAGAAATGACTTGTTGCTGTGTAAATAAAGGCTTAGATTTTTTTTGTAGCATTGATATACGGCCTTTTTGGCATAAAAAACTTTGATGTTAACATTTTATTGTAAGATAACAAACCATAGGAGACATGAGATTTGATACCTTTTTTTGTTTGATTTTTTTCTATTTCAATTTTTATATTGATGAGAAAAAGATAAAGAAAATTATAAACCGTACATTTTGCTGGTCGTATAAGCCAAAGAGTTCGGAATAGTTTTGCAGAGGCGTGCAGCTAAATATTTTACTCTGGACTTCCAGTTTTACTTTTCTTTTGGCCTCAACAGTTTTAGGGTCATAATTGCAACCAGCGGATCTAGACGTTTGAATGTGTTTTCTTAAGTAATTTCTCCTTGTGGTGTTTGTACTTTTGATAACATAATGTTAAAGTCAGCTTATAAGTCTTCGTGATAACCAGCCCCTTAGTGCACTACCACTGTGAACCGAATCTGACTGAACAATTTCTGTTCATTTTCGTGTGTTTCATAAGTGTTTGCTCACCTTTCCCACTGCTATCCATATTGTACATTTCAGAAGGACAAACACTCTTATTAGGTCTCTGCCTATGTACACTGGAGTTTATACCTTGTGAAGCCCTTCCCTCAAAAGTTCACGCAGATTACAACAAAAGCCAACATAGTTTACCTTTAGTGTTATCCAACTATGCAGATTGTTTTTTTGTTCTTTCTTTCTTTCCTTTTCTGCCCAAGTTTTGCGGTATACGTGGTCAGTCAACATTTTACTGATTTGTTCAGTATCAACATTTTGTGACTTGCCATATACATTAACAACTATTCACCAACATGGGTAGCCTTAGTACTGCCCCTGATGGTCAGACCAGCACCTTGCACGGTAGCTTGCTGCCATTGGGGTGTGACTGTGAATGGGCGAGAGAATAACTGTAAAGCACTTTACTGGATAAAACTGACATATTAAACACAGTCATTTTGGTCAATTACATTCCCCTCAAAACATATTTGCTCTTGCAAATTAGTTGTGTATATATACTGTATGTAATTTGAAGGAGACAGGGTTGGAATGTCAGATGTATAGAAGCTTCAAAGGACATTAAGACTGAAAAAAAACATGTATTTAAAGAAATGTGTTAAGGCTGCATCAGTGAAGGTGTGTCGTCATAGCTACTGGTGAAATAATGAAATGCATGTCACGAGGTCCAATTTGGCTAACAGATCCATGAGTTCAAACACTCCACAGTGGTTGGTAGTGTTATGTGAACAGATTTTATTGCTCTTGAAAGATGACAATTTTTTTCTTTTGTCACATCTATCTTGAGGTAAACAGAAATGCGGCATTCACATTTCACATGTGATCTACCAGGAATGGGTAATGGGAATATGTTTTCTACCACATGGCCTCTGTTGGTCTCCGTACATTTCCATTTGAGGTGTTCACAGCATTTCAAAGCTAAATTTAAAAGATTTAAATGGAACATCTCTTTCCAGAATGATTAAGATATGATAAGCAGAAAGCTTAAAAAACCTTTGACGGGGAGTTAATTATCCAAAGTAATGGGGACATTGAGAGAGACGTGACTAGTTTTTTTTTAATGTGTGTGGGGTTTTTTTAAATCATGAAAACACCAGAAACGAAATTCCATTCACCTCTGTTGTATTGGGTGGCAGCAGAAATCTCGTAGACAAAAAAATATCTGCATGTTAGATACCATTAGAGGTAAATGAGGTAAGTCCCTTTAAATGTGCTTCAGGCATGAGGCTTCTACAGTATAAAAATGTTAGCCCCAAATAAAATGTCTGTCCAAAGGAAGCAAACACCTTTTTGCTGTTCTTTGGTTTAAACCATCCTGGTTGGTAATTGTGACCGTTCCCTGCGTGCCCTTTACTAACATCACAGGATTACTGTGTATTAAAGATCAAATGCTTCCATCTCGCTGTCTTTTCAAACCAAAACCATGCAAAGTTGCCTAGTGTGACTAATGGAGCCATATATGTTGCACTAATGTTGCTAACATACACTTTTAATGTTCTGCGTCTATTTATAGTCAAACCCACAGCACAGAGTCTGCTCTGTGTCTCATTCAAGAGGTCTAAAAGCGAAAACATATCCCTCATTCTGCATTTGGGCTGTAGAAAAAAAACTGTCCAAGCAGGAGGGCAGATGTCTGACTCATTGCCCAGTAAATGATTTACCCTCAGTTTCACCTACTACAACCAACAAAATATCAAGATGTTCCTCATACATGACAGTCAACCCATTTTGTTTGTCTTGGTCATTTTTGTCATGAATTTCATTCAAAAAAAGACATGTTAAGTGTTTGTACAGTCTATTTCCTACTTGACCTTGAGGGAAAAGATTCATTAAATAAAGATGTTTCTTATAAGTAATGCAACTGGATTTAGTGTTGTTATTTTTTTTTGTGGGCCCCAAAGAGAATCGCGTGCAAGAAATATTCTCTGTAACCAGCATACCCTATTCACTAAATCGTACTTCAGATAAAGCCCATTCGCCCTTTGCTGCCTCTTCTTTGCTGGTTTTAAACATTAGAGTCATAATGTGTATGGCAGTACAGACAGAGAGTCCCACCAGGATGCACTACTCGGTTAATGGGCTGTGTGTGTCATGAAAAGCAAACCAGGACCATTAGGTCTCGTCCCATCTTGCCGCTTGGGTTGATACATGTGTAGCAAATGTGTTGCAACCGGCAAAGAACCTCTTTTTTTCCCCTTGTTATTACGCCGAGACGGCACGAGTCATCAGTTTGCAATTTTAAATGCAGGAAGGAAAGTAAAGAACACAGAATATCTGGCAGATAAAACCATGACATTTCATTCTTAACTTGAGGATTTTGTATTCAAAATCAGGTGCAACCTCAACAAAACCAAACGATGTCTATGATGTTTCTCTTTCATCCTGTCATTCAGTCAAAGTAATTCGTCCTCAGGTGTGATGTTGATTGCACAGGACAGAGCAGGATAAATCACGGTCATAAAGTCTATTAAAGCGTGACTAACAGCTCTGTTATGCTGCTCGGTGCGTTTCTTTCCCGAAAACCGCTGCCTTAAAAGCAAAGCAAACAGCCATAAATGCGAAGCTGTCTGTCCTGTGATGGAGGCGAGTATTTTCCTCCAGGGGGATTTTTTCCTCACAGAGCCATAGTGGTCTGTAGTGGTTTGGGTCCACATGTAAATGTAAATAATTGTCCATTTTGCAGCTGTATTCTGTTTATGATCCACAAAGGTGATTCAGCATGTTAGTGTTGATCTAAAACAAGTGTGACATTAGTTCAGTCAACAACCCACAAATCTAAAACAGTGTTATTTTTCCAGCCTGTTGTTAGGCCAGGTGAACACATTTTTATAGCCAAACATTTGTATGGGTGTCATTGGGGGGAGCAACAACTGCAGCGTGTTGAGAATAAATGCTATGGCACCAGTGTAGCCGTCATTAACAGTGATAACTACTTTGTGGCTGAACACAAAAAGGTAAAAACACCACCTACAAACACTTCCACAAACTGCTTCCAACAGATAATCCAAAAATGATGTGTAAGAGTATTGACCGCTCCGTTAGCTGTATTGCAAGTACACTGGAGTGTCCATGCAGCACCGAATAAAAAATGAACAAAATAAAATTGAGCTCAAAACAATCTTACAAAATAGTGGGGAATAGTGCTTTTTATTTTTGGTTTTAATAAAAGGACTCTCCATCAGTTATTGTATCGGAGTTCAAAATCAGCACATCATAATCCATTGGCATGGCACCATTTTAAACCAAACTGTTCAGCTTAGCTGTCTTGGTGAATACAAATAGGCAGTAAATCTTAAGGGTGCCCCAACAAAAAAAGTTTATATTCTGTGTTTCTCACCAAAAACATGTGAATACTTGAGGTTTAACAAATGTTTTGAAGGCATTTCCTACCTCATAAAACATTTGTAGAGTATTTTAAATCCTGGATTGTTTACATTCATGTTTACTGGCTAGCAGTCTTCTTCACTGTTTGCTGGCGTATGCAACATGTGTTGATGCTGTTACACGACATAAACAAAATAGGGAGCCACTCACAGAAAAACTGCTTCATAGCACTACCGGAGGTCTAAAACTCCACAAAGAAACAAAGTGAATGTCCACACTGTAGGAGCTTTAAACCAGGGGTATATGTCATGGACATGAGGGTCTTTCTCCAGAAAAGGGGAAATTTTCTTCAATTTGACATTGGTATTGATATTGTTGTTGTCACAAAGAAAACCAGATCGCTTTCCGTTTTCCTCAGAGTAGAAACATTGCCAGGTGGCAGACAAAATTGTGTAGTGGAAGCGAGGTTTAGGGAACCAATCTAAGCACAGATGGTGCCATATTCTATAGCCATTACATTATGAAAGCCACATTTACTACATAATGATACGTTAAAACAAAAAAAGAAGTTTGTTGCCAGTATTACATCTGTCTTCAAGACACCAAAAGGAATCCCTAACTCTTTCCAAGTTCACTTCCTGGGTCCTCTCTGCCTTGACTGCAATGACCATCTATCCAAGTCACAACTAGCTCGCGAGCCAAATGGCTGAACAACCAGCTTGAATGGGCATGACGCGTCTGCTTTAAACCACCTTGCATGGTCTCACAGTCCTTATTAGCAGAACGTTTGCCCAGTTATCATGGACACAATCCACTAAGCCCTATTCAAACCAGAAAGTGGCACAATAAAGTTAACCGTGCATCCTTGGAAAATAAACAGTGCTAGAAGCTGGGTAAAATAGTGGCTTCTCACAATGCTAGTTGGTTAACTAACCACTACCACGCTGGTTAGCTGGGAACTACTAGTCTGTGACAATTAAAGCCCTCGTAGTTAGGCTTGCTAATTGTCAGTTAGCAAACTTTCTTGGTTGAATAATTTATTCTAAAGAAGATGTACCGTATGTACCATCAACTATGTCTCATAGGTAAGCTAGCCATGCGTCTATATTACTCTAGTAGAACAGGGCTAAGTACACATCTAATAATGATAGCATGCATTGTTTTGGACACTCCATATTATCATTATGTTCTTATCTGTCAAATGCCAGCAATGTAAATGAAATTTGTCATTATTTCGCAAATTTGCATGTCTAAGTTTACCAAAGTTAACACGATGCAAAAGATTTTGATTTCACCTGACCAAATGTGCTAAACCTGGCGATTCAATTGAAATGCATTGAAATACTGTTGTGACCAGGCTATGATGCTTTGAAGGAAAACCATGAGATGTGGTTGAAAGTTCTGGAAAAATTTGTAAGTGGACTTGGAGATCAAATCAGTCAGACTTGTTTGAGGTCAATTGGTTTTTTAAAAAATTAAACTGCAAAACCTCTAGGCGCTTAGTAAGACTTGAAATGCAGATGAGGCCGCAGATCTTGCCGTGTTTCACCACGTTGTTCTCCAGATGTCCCACGCTAAAAGTTGGCCAACATGAAAAATCATTTTCTTCATTGGTGAGTGACAGCTGTTCCTCTGGTACCGTCCCAAGGATACACTTTTATATCTCTGATCTTACTTCTGCTAAGCCTTCTTTTGTTTACATCCCAAAGGTGGCACGTTATGGATGTGATTGATAAGCCACAAAGCCAGTGGGAAGCTTTGGTCTGGTAGACACCTGAGGTCAGATCTGTGTTTCACTTGCTGTGTCTCTGCAAGTATTTCTAGTCAAGGCTGATGGCTAAGAGACATGAAGAGAGGAACTGAAAGGTGAGGCCAGTAATGCTGTAGCCTACTGCAGCATTATGATGTGGTGTTGTTTAATGGTCAGGAAAATATGACGACAGACAAAGCATATACAGTAAATAGTTATGAAATCAGGATAGAGAAATCACACAAAGCCTTTTCTCTTCAGAGAGACCATTAAATCTGTTTCTGTTGTGTCTTTTTCAATAGCTAATGGTACAGTCGTGTACCTAAATGAGACCTTTTAAATTTTGTGTAAATGTTACACATCATACATCTCTACACTGCAGTTGTTTTGAATTGTTTGAAATTTAGTTCATACCAAATATGAACTGACCATCTTCCTATGAATATTAAGAACAATTTGTGCAGAGCGTAACGATCATAATCATAATTTTCATGATCAACCATTACTTCCATACACAATGTGCTGATCTTTGTTATGATTATGACATGGTAATCTGTCATTGTCATCATCCCCATTGCTAAGTTATTAGTGATAACTGAGATGACAAGAAATGGGAATAAGAATGAGTATGGAGGACACAGTGACTACAGAGCCTTCCACTTACCTTCCCTGTGTGTGTGTCCAAGTAATAGCAGTGTTGTTAGATTTGGTGACCAGTTTTTCTAGTGTTTATTGATTGGGCAAAAATAGTTTAAGGAGGCTTGTGATCGTTGGGGATAGTATTTATACCAAATTGTAGTTTTGGGTTTGACTGAATGTAAAATATCAAAATGGGGAGACTCTGAAGGGCCAAACTCTCAGCACCACAGGACCCAAAAATGGTTATAATATTGAATTAAGGTTAAATTCAGGCATATTTATAACTAAGTCTGGTTAAAAATATGCCCATACATGCACATACTATGTACCAAATAAAGCTTCTATTGCAGACCTAAATCTTGCTTTACTTTCAATGCCAAGAAAAATCTTGTAGAAGCTTTTTTTTTTTGCCTGTCATTGATTATTGTGATATTTTCTATATACATGCAGCCTCCTCCATTCTAAGAAGCCTTGACTCAGTGTGCATCTTTACGTTTCTTTACAAATGCAAGGTCTCTTAATCACCATTACATTCTTTATGATGCGGGTAGTTGATCGTCAGTGACTACTCGTACACAACAGCATTGGTATGTTTTTATCTATAAAGCAATATTGGGTAATCCTTCAACTTACCTCTGTATCCTTCTCTGTCCTAGCTCTGGGAGGTATTAGCTATGCTCCTTTTAAGTGGTTGCTTTTTAATGTACCCTGAGTTTTAACAGATTTTGGGAAAACTGCAGTGTCACACTATGCACCTTGGTCATGGAATAAAAGACCTAAAGCTAGACACATTTATATCCATTGATAAATTTAAGGGAATCATGAGGAATGTGATGAAGAAGGCATGTGATTGTTTTTCTTGAGAGGCCACTGTGTTTGATTAGCTGTTTTTTTTATTGTGGATATTTGTGTATCATGTTGTGTATGTTTCATTTTAATATTGTTGTGATATTGTATGGCTGCTACCTTGGCCAGGTCCCCATTGTAAAAGAGATCTCAATGGGACTTCCTGGTAAAACAAAGGTAAAAATAATAAATAATAATACAAAAAAAGAAAGATTACGGCCTCCCCATTGGTCCACACAGATCTGATGTTTCATTGCCTGCCTTTTCCATCTCTGCAATAGAGTGGAAGCATCAGTAGATGTTTAAGTCATACCTGCATACATCATGACTCATTTGCTAAGTTTCCATTGCACTTTGTCACATTTATTTTTTAGCAATGGGCTGTTTCCACTTCGGTTAAGCATAAAACTTTTTTGCCATTTTTCCTTTTTTAAGAGGTCTGTCAGTGATGTAACTATTGCTCAATCTATCAGTTTATTATCAGACCATGGAACAGTAATGTGTTTTATGGTGGATTTCTATATCTTGAATCATGTGAGTGCGTCTCAAAGGTGAAGAATAATAACAGGGCTCGGATCAAAAGTTGTCCAAACCTTTCACAACTTTCATCACCAGAGTGCAGACATCCAGCAGCTGTTTGAGTACAGTATGTAGGGCAGCAGGGGGAGGTGACAGTGGCTGTAAGTTAGTGAGCATTACCATTATTAAGTGAATAAAAAGGACTGATTACTCTGGTTTTAGCAGGCCATTACAGGATCCACAGTTATTGACTCAGTCTGTTAAACAAGTTCAACTTATCATGAAAACACATGAGGTAAACCTTGTCGTCCACTTGGGATTAGAGCATAATTTATGTTGTTTGGAATTACCAACACTACAGTAAACCCATTTTATGTTATTGCTGGTTTTGGGAAGCACACTGGAGCTCGTTAGATTTAACAGCATCAACTGTCTGAGCAGTGGCAACTTGACTGAATCGCTCCGTTATTATTACCGTACATATCCTGCATGATACATATGTTTCCAGCCATGTAATCCTTCAAAATCTTTGAAATGGTTTTCCTGAAAAGTCCTTACACAAGGTCTATAAGCATGATAATCAATCATCCCCAGTGCAAGTTACCAATATAGATAACAGCATGAGCTCAAAGCTGCATAATGAAGCATGATAAATCAAGTCAGACTTGCGATTTCACCGCTTGAGGGCATGTTCAGAATAACAGATATGTTCTTCCTTTTCCCAGTGACTTTAAGTCAAGGCAGAGACAGACTGAAGCCCGCTTTAAAAAAAAAACAGGTCAATAAAGTTACTAATAAAATTAGTTTTTAATTGGTTCCACAAATTAATGAGAGACACTTTTAATAAAACATGTAAATCTAAGAAATGTAGAGCTGATATCTGGGCCAGGTCAATGCTAACCACGCCCTACTGGAAACAATGTCCTATTATCCTCCTTCAATGGTGAGCTTATTAAAGTCTGACTTTTTATCGTCTGACACTTTGAGGAATAATGTGGTATTGTAGGAAATACCCTTTTATGCCTATGCGCCAGTGATAGCCATGGCTTGGGGCATTATGTTTTTGGGTTGTCCCAGTCCAGTGAACACAATATCTCAGGAACGCCTTGAGGGAACTAATTAAAATTTGGCACAGATATCCACTTGGGAGGGTTGAACTAAATCGACTTTGATGGACCAAGTTCAAGGATTAGGGTCGGGGTTAACCCTAATTCAAGGTCACTGTGACCTTATGTCTGTCTCGGGAGCGTCTTGAGGGAATTTTTTTTTTTTTAATTTGGCACAAATGTCCACATGTAGATGAATTTATTAGAATCTGGTGGAATTCATACACTAATTATGACACAATTTAACACAATGTCTAAATGGATGAAATGATTAAGTGATGACATTTTATTATTTATTTATATCCAAAAGGTCAAAGGCCACCTTCACTGTGACATCATAATGTTCTGCTACAACACTTTCCAACACCATAACTCAGGAACAGAAGGGGAGACTGTGGCCTTATTTCACATTTGGTCAGATAACGAATGGGTGACACTAATCTTGGATGTCCACCTTGAAACTGTGTTGATTGTGTAGATCTTCTGTGCTGCCGGGTTGAACATGTGAGTAAAGCACATAATGCTGATATTGAGCTTCAGTTAGATGTTGTTGCACCATGAGACAAAGCTCTCTATCAATCACTACATATATCAGTCTGGACAGACATGGAGGTAAACTGCAACTTGTAATTCTAGTTTCCTTTCTTGCTGAGAGTTAGATGAGAAGATCGATACCACTTTCATGTCTGTCCACTAAATGTGCAGCTAGAGCCAGTAGACTAGAAGACAAACCTCCAAAGATTTGAGCAAATGTTCAATTTTTAATGCTTCCTGGATTAACTTGCACTTACATACATTTATGTTTTTTTAAGAGTGGTATCAAACTTCTCTTCTAACTCTCGGCAAGAAAGAAAATAAGCATATTTCACAAAATACTGAACTATTTCTTTCATTCTTTCACTGTTTCGATGAATTATAGTGTCGTAAAAAGCTTTAATCAGCCAATAGCTCTCCGGTCCTGAGAATATTAATAAAAATCCAACACGTCAGCTAATTTCCGTTCATCCAGAAATACAGCACTCACTAATACCCAGGGTATTTTTGTCCATTGCCATGTTCTGTTGATTTTCCAAGCTTCTTTTCTGAAAAAAAAATCTTTTATAGATTACATATTGTACAAGCAGATTTCTTCACAGCACTGTGTGTCATTATGCAGTGTTTATGTAACACCACTCGAGCTTTGCAAAGAAACAAAGCTCGACTGAGCTTCCTATAGATGATGATTGATTACATGTGATTGATTTCTGCATCAAGATTTCTCCAAGGATGCCATTTCCTGCAAAGGATAGAGAAGATGATGTTTAAAAACAAAATAAACAGATTCGGAGGAGCAGGACGTAGGAGGCAACACAAATAAAAACAACAGCTTTCTCGACATGTTTCTTACCAGCTACACAAAGAAAGCCTTCTGTTGAAACACGCAGTCAGACTTGTTTCCAGAGAAAACATTGTTGCCACGTCTCAAGGCAAAAAGACACTATTTCCTTCAGAATGTGTTGGATTTATTAATGGTGAGTGTGTTATGTGTAGCTGTGAAATACAACTGTGTTCACTGATGTGCCTAACTGGGTTGCTTGACAGATTTATGATGAGCCAATTGTATCTTCCCTCGCTCTCTATCGGAGGGATACGAGGCTCAACCTGGGATCACTGACTCAGGGCTTCCGGATGACCTTTAGATCCTGGATCTGTATCAGGGAGATCAGCAATATCGTTGGTCATATATATTCCAATCACGTCCACATCCATGTACAATACGATTTTACTTTCCTATTCCCATCCCTCAAAGTTAAAAAAAAAAGAAAAAGAAAAAAAAAGTGGTTTATGACCCTGCTAACAAGCAGTTTGAATCCTAAGCAAGTAGAAAATTTGAATTTTTGAATATCATTTCCATCAGATCTGTGTTTCCATGCCCTCAGAGGTATCAGGAGAGCTCATTTTTACTGTAAACCACACACCCATATAAGCATCTTAATGATTTCATTAAATTGCTGAATCATAATGGAAGTAATATATATATATCTAATTATGATTTCACGCAGCAGCTGGGATGTCAACCTTGAGCGGAATTCTATCAACAGCACCAATAGTTATAGACCGAACAGAAAAGTTAATATTTTATTTATTTTATTCTTACCAAAAGGAACACCATGTACACAGCCAGAGTAATTCATCCCTGCACTTCTCCAATAAAAAACAAAACTTTGTGACTTAGTAAAAGAAAATTACACATCTGTGTCTCTTTGATTTACAGTCCTCATAAAGCAAGTGGCCTCAGGCTTCAGTGGGAGACACTGTGTGCTCTCTCATATCACCGGCATGGATAGAAAAGCATTGCAGACCAGGACTAATTAATCAGGAAGTGGCTTTACTGCAGCAGAAGCTGGACTTTACCAGGTTATTATTACCCTAGTAATTCAAGCCATGCTTATAGTGCTCAGCCCTGATTGCCTTAATGTCTGCAGAGGTTATTGGTTTTCTGTAAAAAGAACACTTTATGACTCTTAAATGCAACAGCAGCAAGTCGTTTGGTTAAATGCAGGTTCATTTAATAGTTCATTATCAATTACCCTGATGAAAATAAAACTACTGTCCTTTTTCTATTAAATTGAGTTGCAATCTTTTGAGATTCCTCCATTGAAGTAGGAAGGAAGAGGACATACAATATAATGACATACAACATACAATGAGAAGAGAAATCACTTCTGTATGTGCACACAGAAAATGTATTTTCTGTTTCAGTTATTGATCCGTATCTTCTTGAAAGCTCAGGACGCTCAAGGTCATTTTACATGACGTCAACCCTGAAGAACTTATTAATTAACAAGTCTAAACAAGCAGGACACAGTGGTGTTTTGAGCCAAATGCTAACATCCACATGCTAAGTCCCTCATGGTGACAACGCTAATGTCCTGGTGTTTAGCAGGTAATCTAATCAATTTTACCTGATGTGCAAGTGTGTGCTGGCATGCGCCCATCAGAGCCCATCTCCGAAGGTGAATTGTTGAGGCAGCACATCTTCTTTTAAGATGCTCCAGGACTTTTTTTTTTTTCTTTCTTTTTATGAACACTGGTATAGCCACATAAACACAATAAAAACGATTACCAGTATACACACAGCTGGTGCTCTGTAATGAAGAAAAAGAAGAGGAAATCTTTACTGAGAAATGTTCACTGTAGCCGCTAAGCTAAAAGTGTTAGTGCGCTCCCTGGCTGAAGTTGGTGCATGAGCTCAGAGGCACATACATGTGCCGCTAGACATCCAATCAATTTAAGAACTCAGGGCTTTCAGAGACTTGGATTACTCTGGGTGAGCTGTATGGAGCCATTTTATTTATTGATTGATTGATTGCTTTTTTACATTTTAAATTAAGTCCCCAGCTTCTTTATGTTGTTGAGGAGAATGCTGCAACGCCGCCAGCAGTGAAGCTCCAGAAATGTGTTGCTGACTAAACTTCACCCGGCTTTCCGCTTTCTGCATGAGTAGATAATGACTGAATTTGCATTTTTGGATGAACTGTTCCTTTAAGGTGCACTCTCCCTAATAAGTAAATTAGATTATTTAAGAGGGTGAAAGTTAAATTGGTTTGCTTCTTTTTTTTATCACTGTCAGTGTTTGCAATTCATTGTGAAGCAGAAGCTGTGGAGATAGATGGCAAGTGGAGGTGTGGGTAGGTGGTGGTGGTGGTGGTGAGGGGGGACGTAGGCATAGTCAAACCTGAACATTGCTCTGAGACAAGACGGACGTCCTCTGACACCCTCAGCCCACTCCATTTATGAGATGTTCCCTGCAGCTGGGGACAGGAATAACAAATGTGATCGGCAGCGCCAGCCCGTGAATCCACCCCACACGCCTCTCTGTGGCTGGGTGCTGATTGTCTGTGACACCGGAGCATTGAACACAGATGCTCTGACAGGCTGGCAGGAAAAGGCTCGTCCCTATATGTGACTTTGAGATATTCAGAACTTAAAATCTCTAAATCAATGCTATCTCTTGTCCGCCATGATCTTCAGAGTACATGTTCTGAAATATACAGATCGCAAAGTCCCTCTTCGATTGTTGGGTCATCTGTGCTCAGTCACTTGTTATCTAATTTTCTAAATACAGTACATCTATTCATCAATACCAAACATGCTAGCAACTCTGTGAGGCTGCACTACTTTGAGCTAACGTCTAAGCTAAAGCTTTCTAGCTTCTGGGGTTGCTTCCTGATTATGCGTCCCACCCAATAGGCTATGCTTAGGGTGTTTCTTCCGCTGGCCGCACTTGCAAGTTCAGCTCAGCCCAAACAATTATAAAAGCTGCATGGATTGAAAATTAATAATAGAAAGAGTCATAATTGACCTTGTTTGCAGTTTGAGGTGTCCTGTCAACAGTTTTACAGCTGTTTCTTTGATAATGGTGCTCCATGGGGAAAATGCTTTTTTTCCCCAGCAGCAAACAGTGGTGGCCTGTAGGTATCAGCACAGTAGCTATCGAGATGTGCCAGGTTATGAATGTTATGCCATATAAACCTGTGATTTGATGAGACTGGTTAGCAGGTAGCCAAGCAGCTGATGAATTAGTCACTGATGGTGAAGCATGAATGAAGCTGTTGATGCCAATTAGGTGATATATTAGGTGATACAATTCCTTTCCATTTTCCAAAAACCCGTTTCCTTTAAAAAAGTAAAGATAATTTGCTATAACGATGAACTCCTTTTACCTCTGCCAAACAAATTAGCTTGTTGAAAGTTTTCCAGTTTCTAGTGTAGTGATCTGCTTTATTTTTTTTTTGTCAGAGTTGTTGGTGCTCATTCCTCCAAAATTCCTGTTACAACTGCAGCAAGTGGAATTATCCCACTGGAAACCCATTTTTGGTTTCAAGAAAAATAGGTCTTGAAAGCTCAATATGAGAATTGTTAAGACAAATGTTTTTGCAGTGTATAGTTTGTCTCATTAACCTCTTTTTGCTGTTTAAAACAAAGCAGTCCAGGTTGTCAGTTGTTAGTCAGAGGCTCATCCAGAGATCCAGCTGCTGCTGAGGCTGCTCTCTGATGCTCTTTGTGTGCACTGTTTTTGACAGGGGATGTCAGATTCTGCACGCAGTTCCTTTTTCATCTCTTGACTTGTGGGACAAGATGTGCTGGTAGAACAGCTGATGCAACCTGCTCAGTAAGTGCTGTGTTTTCCCCATTCTCTGCTTCCTGTTGGACACTGACGTTTTGCTCTCCTGCCTGTTTCTCTCCAAATCAAATCAAAACAAGCTCAAATCTAATTCAAATTCTGCCCCTTTTCTCTGCAAATCAGATTACACACGTTAATTCACATGTGCACAAAATGTACACCAGTGCACATTCAGGCACCGTTAAAACAGACTTGAGAAGTTCCATCGCTGCAATTGTATCTGTGGTGGTCAGAGAAATTATTTCATCCTCCAGGCTTTGTAAAGATTAGATTTTTCCTTCTGAGGAATAAGTGATAGTGACATTAAGGGGGAAAAAAATGTCACAGTACTCTAGCATGGCAGTTGGTGTGGGAATTTCTTCCCTCTGTTCCTCTTCCTTCTCTTCAATATTGCACAACAGCAGCAGAGCACATGTCAACCTGATGGGGCCAATAAAGAGATAGAAGGACTTGTTCTCTGATGGGATGTGATACCACAAAGAAAGCTCTCCAGGAGATTCTACATTATTTACTTTCTTCAACACCCTTCTCTCTGCAACTCCAGATTAAAACCGAGATTACTTTAAACTCAACCACACTTCTCTCCACTTCAAACATGTTTCTGTTGCCAAACAAACATACAAACGGCTACTCAGAAGTCCACGTCTTTATCACTTTGCATGTCACCATCTTTACAGCACACTCATCTGCAATAATAAATATTCACTGGAGAAAAAAAGGTTGAGACTGTGGAGAGCTGCCACCAGTGCTTTAATTCGTGTGGGTGGTGTTTGCACAATTTTTCAGGATAAAGGTACTTTAGCTCACCACACATATGTTTTAAACTTTTACAAAGGACAATGAATGTGCTTTAGTGGCTGTCAAAGCTCCAGCCAACTCTCTGTTTGCATTTTTTAAAATATGCTGGGAGAGAGGGAGCTAGCAGAAGCTTGGTGTGCAGTTACACTTTAAATTTAAAATCGGAGCCAGTCTCGACAAATGGACCCTCTGCTTTTACAGTAGGTGTGGCAATGAATGCTTTAGCTTCCAAAGAGCTTTCCATGGCCCCAGAAGTAAGACAACACTTGTCTGATTGTTTTTGAGGCAAGGGCTATTCATCCATTTTTGGCTACTTGGAAAAAGCAGGCTTTAAACACAATAGTGTTTATAAATGTAATCACTAAACCAGCAACTGGCATACCTTTAGAGACATGCTTCTCGCCATCTGATGAACCTTGAAGCTCTCCTTCTACCCTTTTGATCTTCATCAACTTACAAGGGAAATATTTGTCTATCTGCTGAGCATGTAGCATACGGCAGGTTTTAGCTTCCTGCTGCTATTAGAAACGAGGTTGATGAGGACAGTGAGCCTGAATTACTCCATAAAGTTGGGTGCTATAAAACCAAAACAATGAGCTAAAAGGCGCTACAAAGCTCTGTAAAGCTAAGGGGAAATGCAGGGTTTGTGGGTGGGTGATGCCTTTTACTTTACATATGATCATTTGAGACATTAATACTATAGAAATATTGATCAGTGCAGGTTTTAATGTTGAATATGGATGAATAAAGGGATATTAACCATGCACAACCTTGGCTACAGAGCAGGATTCAGCTCCTGTCTCTGTGCTGCCTCTCTGTGACAAGGTCTGGCCTTGATTGATACTCACTGAACCCATTTCATGTTCAGTGTTGAATGACATTTAAGAAAAAGTCAATAAAAGGGGGCAAACAAGTGCTCACAATGGAATGCATTTACGTAATTTATTCAGTCTCATAATGATTACTGGATGTTGGAGAGCTAGACCTTTGAATGGAGGAATATCACTTAAAGTAAAATGCATTGGGAACGGTGAATTACTGTTAGGCTAATGTGGGAATGAATACCATTCAGAGGTGACATTTGGCTTTTTCCCCACTCTGTATAAGTATTTATTTTAGAGCTACATTTCTGCTCAGATCCTCATTAGCTGTTCCCCGAGTGACGACTTGTTTCACCATAATCTTCAGAATAAAAACGTAATGGAACAGTTCTATTCCATTATGTTTGACAATTATATCTGTGTACTGTATATTTGCGTTTAGCTCTCTGTGTCTCTGCTGTGCCGCATTATTGCTTTTATTTTTGTGTGAGGCTGAAAATAAGTACACTGAATCTGCCCATTTTTCCAGTGGCGACATGTCACTTCACATGTCACATCATACTAGCAATTCTTTTGTAGTTTAACGGTAGGTTACACCAATAATGATTAACTACAACTAAGACAAAATAATTAATTATTTTGGGAAATGTGTTTATTAGTCTTGTCCATAGTTAGATGAAAAGACACCTCTCCCATGCCTGTCTACTAAATATGAAGCTACCAGCAGCCGCTTAGCTTAGCTTAGCTTAGCTCAAAGACTGGAAAATGGACAACCTGATAGCTTGATTCTGTCCAAAGGTAACAAATCTGCCTCTAAATCCAAATGAAAACCGAAGCATAAAATGACACTAGAGCCATTATTGTTTCATCTAGTCACATACTGAAATAAAAAAAAATAAAACATCTAAATAATTGGTATATATTTTGCTAGTGTTTTTACTAGGATTTTGCCACTCTAGAAAATGTATGTTGTTGGGAATGGGCTCTGAATTTCATTACTTGACCATATTGGGTCCAGTCAGAAGTTTAAAAATTTGGCAGTTTTTAAACAGGACTCAACAAAGCTTTAAAGAAAGAGATACAATTTATCCGAAAACATTGTTTAACGCTTTGGTGCAACAGAATAATGAAGAAAATTTAAATTTATCCTAATTATTAGAACCTGGTGCACCACAGTTAGACATTTTTTATGCTACAACATCCGTATACTTAGCATAGAATACTGTATCTTTGAAGAAGTGTCTTCAGGTCTATGTAACTGAAAACAAGAGCTTCTCTGATGTTAGGAGAAAAGAAAAAAGAAGAAGTGTGTTTCTTGTTATCACTCTCTCTGTTAGTGCCTCTCACACCTTGCCGACAGAGCAGCAGATCTCCTGGAGGAAGAAGACTTCTCATTGTGTTTTTGTTATCTGGTCCCATGGGAGTTCAAATTAACTTGATTTAATTGGACACAAACACACCCATTTAGGGACTACATTACCCAAAACTTGCCTGTTGGGCACCCTAGAACCAGATCTACTTAGTCCGTGACAACATCAACAATTTAACTGACAAACAAGGGGCACGTCTGTCCTTTATTCTTTTCCTTTAAGCACAAGGTCTTTGCTCCACCTGATATCAAGTTGTGAGATGAGCTGCAGAAGACTGACAGGTAGACACCATATGCGAACAGCTTGTGTCATTAATATTGAAGCCCTCTCTGCCATCCTTGATGACATCTTCCAAAAGGTGAGCATCTCATTATGACTGCAGATAATAACCATGAGGGCAAACCTGTTATTAGCTGATTCATAATTTACATTGTGCAAGGAGGCTGCATGTGTTCATGAGGTAGAGCTGCTGTGCCCTTGAAAAAGTACCCATTGTGTAGAGAAAATGGATCAATATCCCCAGTGAAAACTTGTACAAGCAGAATTTAATCAATCCTGTAAGAAGAACAGTATTATTAAAAACAATAACCTATAACCTACAAGAAACCACAAAGTTCATGAGTTTTGATTACATTGGGCCACAACTGATTCCCAACAAAGGGTTGACATATACTTGTACCCTATACTTTTGCAGTTACCCAGGAATATGTGGAAAAATTAGTCAGGCTGCTAACACTAACCCAGGCTAAATAAAGTCTTAAATCCAAGGCTAGCGAGCCCATAACCTAGTGTCTCTCCCTACGTGAATGCATTAAATGTGAAAGTGTGACCTCGACTAACTTTGATGAATGTAACCTATTCTACCTACGGGGGTTGTGTGGTTGACTGCCATGTCATTAATCTTGCTTCCCGTGGCCAGTTCACTTGGCCCAGGTGAGCTTTTGGTGTATGCTGTGGCATGTATACATGTATACAGTTCGTGGTGGTGTGGAAAGGAAAACTCTGTTAATTAATTCTCTTCTAGTCTCCAAAATGTCTTGCTTGTGGCATCCTCCTCGTGGCATAAAATAGTTCAACTCAAACCCAAACACATTCTCCCAGGTGTAACTCTTGACGGCAAATGAATCAGAGCAACACCACCCCCAGGTGTAACACCACTTCAAACCCTGCTTCCATCAGCCTGCCTAAACCACGCCTACCTCTAGAGAATATTGGCCCCCTAAAATAAGCTGCTAAACTTTTCTCATAACAAATAACTTGTTACTGCCTGTTTGCAACCACTCATTAAAAATCTGGCCTTGATCCATCAGAATGCAGCAATTACAGCTCAAACTACAACTCAAAATTAACTTAAATTGCGAAACTCATTGAGAAGACTGTTACCACACAACTCCTTGAAGCACTGAGAAAAACATTTATGAAAAATTTCAGTCAGATTTTAGACACCATCACAGTACTGAGACTGTGCTTATTAGAGTAACTGATGATTTTTTACAAATGGCAGACACTGGTGAATGTTCCATCCTTGTATTGCTAGTCTCTAACATACTGATAGAGAGGCTGCAGCACTGAGTTGGTATATCTGGGACAGTTCTGAAGTGCCTTTTTTCTTATTTGACATATCTTAAATTTTTTGTTTCTATTGTTTCTCCTCACTCCTTAGTAAATTGTGGAGTCCCCCAGGGTTCAACACTGGGACCAATTCATTTTCTCTATTTATGCTCCCACTTGGCCACATTATACATAGATAACATTTCATTTCACTGCTACGCAGATAACACACTGCTGTTCCTCTCAGTAAAGCATTCAGAAACCACAATCCTCTCCAGTCTTACAAACTGGCTCACAAATATCAAATGGATGTCAGCAAATTTTCTTAAATTAAAACAGAGGTCCCAGTCATTTACATCCTGGTATCCAGTCCTCTCTTGGTCCCGTCAGTTAACATTAAACAAAATGTTAGGAACCTGGGTATGAGAAACACACCAACAAGGTTGTCCAGTCATGCTACAGTACTGAGTTTTAATGATACTAAAAACCTTAATTCATACTTTAATTTCCTCAAGGTTGAAATATTATAATGGTCTTTTAACAGGTATAAATCAGAGATCAATCAACAGACTCCAAATAGTACAAAATATGGCAGTGAGATTCCTAACTAAAACCAAGAAAAGAGAACATATTACTCCAATTTTGATGACCTTATACTGGCTGTCCATTTGTGTTAGGATTGAAGATTTTAGTCATTACTTGTAAAGCCCTTCGTGGCCTGGAACCTGCTCACTGTTCCCAGCTCACCCGCAAGTTTCCAGACTGTTTGCTGTTAGGGCACCTTGGCTGTGATGACCTGCCTGAGGATTATTATTATTATATACAACACTATTTTTATAACAAATAGCTAACAGTTGACATATAATTAGCTAAAAGTAATGGATAAATGATGATAGGGCAATAGTTCAAAGTAATCAGTTGAAATAATTAAACGTGAGACACTAACGTATGGTTAGCTTAAAAATATAAGTTGTTAAAACAGATAGATAAAAATGCAATGAATATATGATAAAACAGTTTAAAGTCATGGACATAATTGAAGTAGTTAGCTAAAACAAATGGATAAATGGTCGAAACAAGATACCTAACAGTTAATATAATTTGAAATTTGAATTTTAAAATAGATATAACAGTTGATATACTGTAGTTCATTAAAAATAATGGACACATGGTAGATTGCTATAAGTAATGGATAAATGATGAAATAGTTCAAAGTAATGAACATAGTTGAAATAGTTACACGTAGCTACAACTGTAAAACTAACTAATAAATATGTTAAAATATGATAGCTAACAGTTGATGCAGTAATTTTAAAAAAATGGATGGTTAACATAGATAGCTCAAAGTAATAGATACCCTAGATGATTAAACAGTAAAGTTGAAGTAGTTAGCTTAAGTAATGGATAAATGATTTAAAGTCCAGCTTCTCCCAGTCCAAGTGAAGTAGTACAAATGCAATATTGACCCAACCAATCTAAACATTGACCATTCAGCTATGTTAAAACATATTGTAACAATATCTCTCTTTAGAAAATGTAATGCAAATAAAAGATTCACCTTGTCAGACACATCTGGCTAAAAAGATTGGTAGCCACTGACTTAGGCCATTTAATGATTACAACATGGCAAACTCTCTATGCCCCCGAAATAAAAACATAGATTGATCCTTATAGACCTAGGGAAGACTGTTTTGGTTCACATTAGCAGGAACAAGCCTCATTAACTGATTGCAAACACAAGGCCTTCTAATCTTTTGCCTCCAGTACAGTTTCAGGCCTGAGAAGACACAAACATGTTGTCACCATCATTGCAGGCTTAGCAGCTTGTTACTCACGGCCCAGTCACTTTATCACCCCGCAGAGGGAGGGAGAGAGGGAGGGGAGCAAGATGATGCAGTCAAAGTGTATTATGTACACACATGGCTGATGCAGCATATTCAGAGCATGGTAATTCATCAATGTCAGGCGTTTGTTGAGAGTGGCTGTATCAGTGTAGCTTGTACAGTATACTCATGAGTATATTGATCTATGTATCTATGAGTAAGCTTTTCATGTAATGGATGAGAAACCTAAAATAGCTGCCTGACTCAGATGGGTTAAATTAAATATGATTTTACACAACAAACTTCCATTTAAATTTCATCAAGTGAACTAAAGAGAAGAATACAAGTGGACTATTAACAGATGGCAGATTAATAATGCCTGTTTGCCGACAAAAGGAACCCGAGAGGATCTCTGACCTTGATGTGAGCTAGAATTAACTGCAGAAAGACAACAACTAAAGTAAGAGACTGAAACAACTAGAGACTTCTGAAGTTTTTTCTGTCTGTGTTTCCCCACTTCATTAAAAAGTCCACTTAACTTTTCCCAAATTTAAAGGATCCCTTACTGTCAAACTTGTATGGTGCTTTCTCCCCAAAGTCTCCTCACTGGGTTATATTTGACTCAAATAAGGAGTTTTTGCACTCAGGATTACCTTGCAGATATAGTGCAGAATTCAACATCTTTGTTCCTTCAATGCAGACTTGATATTTTCTGCTGTTCTCCAAAGTCAGGACTGGAGTGGCATGTCAATGACAAGTAAATAAAAAAGAATAAATGTCACTATTTCAAAGCAGTACATTTTTTTTAAAAAGTGGGTGTAACCACTGTTGTTGATTATCAGGGGTTTTGCTGTTATACCCATAACTTAGTCTGTTATGGCTTATGGTGGCTATGGCTAATGTTAGCTACAGTAATATTATCAAACTTTAGATCACTGACTGTATAAAGATGGATGACATGAGAACTCCCCTAAAGTTATACCAAAACATCTTGATTGCTCCCTGGTGGTGGGCTGCAGTATAGGTCATAAATCCCACCCCCTGAATGTTAGATAGGACATGAGCCAAACTAAAAACTCAAAGTACATGTCAAATAACTTTTTCCCAAAGATGGTTTCTGTTGTTCTAGGTAGTTCTTACCCCACTGATGTATGTTCAAGTGTTCATTTTTCTGATCAGTTTGGTTTTAATTAGTTATTTGATGCTATAAAAATGGGGTGAAACATCAGGATTGACAGCTGAACCCTGCTTGAGTCAGGCCGGTGTTGAACTTGATACCGCGGCTGCACTGCCCGGGCACTACTGCACAGACTCTGGCTCTAAATGATGTCACCAGTGCAAGATGGCAGCGCTCGTATCCGGGATATTACCATTTTCCTGTAATTGCCACAGTTCAAGTCTTCTCATGATGATGAATGTAGGTATGTATGATGAATGCAAACTAATGGAAAACACATCCAATTGCACTACCTGAGTTACACACTGTATAGGTTGCTGCAGGTCCTTTACTTGACTTATTCTAATGACCCATATGTCATTGTGTCCAATCATGCTATCAGCATTGACGTAACAACACGATTGAAAGAGATATGCTCAGATGGCGGGCAGGCTGGGTGTTTTGTGTTGAATTTAAATGGAAACTCTACTGAATTAGCACATAAATGTCACTTCACTAGTCACTCAGAGTGTACTTCTCAGTCTGTGAAAATACTGTATATAATGTTCTCTGAACTCTAGGAGCTTTGTCAGGTCTGAGAAAATATCTCAGAGGTTATTTCAGTTTGGACATGAAGACAAAACATCAAAAGAGAAAGCCTCCAATACAACATGCAGGCATTGAGTTTGAAAGACTGGTGCATTTACTCAGCAGGAAAATATTGTTTTGTTTTATATTACACTGCATTGCATAATGGAAATAGGTATTTTTGGTGCGTGGCCCACACTAGGGACATCAGGCTATCTTGGCCAGTGCTGCTGGCTCAATGCTGACCATTCTTTTGTTAATCTGTCTCTTTTGAAATTTCCCAAATTTATGGAAGATTACAGGCAGAATGAGTCGGATCTGGGTTACTGTTTGTAAATACAACATTCAAAGTTGGCCCCTCCTCCCAGACTCCTCCATTTCCGTAGCCTCCTCTTGGATGTTTGCTTAAGATCTGGCACCTGGTCAGTACTTTTTTTATAGTCTTTCCCTCACACCCTGCCCAAAGGTTGATGCCCAGAAACATCCTGAACACAGCAAAATAAAAATAAAAAACACACAGGCAGCAGGCAGGGTGTCTGTCGATACAGACGCCGCCACACACTTCTCAGTGTTGATTGAGGGGGCTTATTTTTGTACGTTGAATGAGTCTGCACATTACTCATTCTGCCTTTACTAAAATGCTGCATGACACATGGGTTTTAAAAGATGTACTATGTTTTTGTCCAAAAGTCCAGTCAATAAAAGTTATTTTTATTGAGAGTTTCTTCTCCAGAGGGAAACTCTTTTTTTTTCATTGTTTCTTTATGGGGAGGTCAGCGGTCAAACTCACAGCCACAGCAGCGCCTCCAGAGCTGGTCGGTGTGTGGTGTTTTGCTCAAGGACACTTCATTAGGTTGAATAGAAGTTTAACGTTAGATCATGTGGTTGATGGGTAGTTTCTGCTAGCAACATGCCGCCCCTAAAAACATTCACCTGTCCTTGATTCTATTTTTAGTCCGTGAAAACTGCTCCTATTTAAATTCTGGCAATAGTAATTTTTTATGTCACCACATTTGCAGCTGTCACCCTGAGCTGTTAGCGGGCATTTAGCAAACCAGATACCCTGCAAATGGATGCTTCGGCTGCCATCACCATAGTGTGGCATCAATCAGACTACTGCAATTATTGACTCTCTGCCGTCTCTCATTTTGAATACACTCAGTTGAGCTGACGTTGTGTTGACAGACGGGGCTGAAATGAAAGAGAAGCTCCAGCCAGTAAGACAGGCTTTCAGCTGGTAGCCTGGTCTGCAAAGCCACACCTACTGTACCAGCTGGGTGTTTCTGCCTCTTAGTCTAATGTCCAATGTGGTGACTGGCTCAGCCACAATGTTAACACTAACACCACCACCACCACCACCACCACTAACACACAATGCATGTCCCTCTATTAGACAGTTCTCTGTGGATCTCTCCAAAAACCAATCTTAAAGAGCAAAAATTATGAGCAAAGTATCTCAGAAATTAATTTGTAGTCTATATTTCAATTCAGATGAGCGAAGAATATACTTAAATGACCCACATAAGCATTAAAGTCATTAATAAACTTTCAAACACAAATATTTTAAGCAGATCTTGGAGCCAGTTGAGGAATATGATGATACAATCAAAATGATTGACAATTTTCTTTGCTCATCTCATAACAGTGAGAAGACGCACATGACAAACACTACCCCCTGTCGCTGTTGACACTGTACTGAAGCGGCTCGTGGTTTCCCAGAGACGCAGATTGGCAGAGCGCAGCGCACCGCGGAGCGCGCAGCTCCGGACGCACCTGAACAGTGAGAACGGTGTGAGCTGGAGACAGGCTTCCACCTGCTCTGAGCCACACACACACACACACACATACACACACACTCCTTTGCAACATCCGCCACATCGTCTCTGAAGGAGAGAGGAACAGTCTGACGGAGTCTTTGTGGAGTAACATGTTTACCTCTTTTGGCGTATGCTGTGGACCAAATGATTCTTTTTGGGGCTCCCCAGGCGTTTAAACGTTTACGTTTGGAACGTTTAAACAGCGACTTTTTAAGAAGCCTTGAAAACTGAGCGCTGCAAAAAATAAATAAATATTGAGCTCAGTGTTGACTGTAGTAAAATGTCCCAGAGCATCTGCGTGGAAAACTTAGAGGCATGCTGCATATTGAGGGGCGCGAACGTGCGAGCAAGCCGAAACAGATGGACACGAGCTCAACAACACACTGGGTGAGTCTGGCAAAGAGGATGTGAATCACATTACTGGTTGTTTTTGTTGCTTTAATAAAGGGGGGTCGAAATTGCCAAACACGCTTGCAGCAATAGCGTGGCAAACATGAACACAACCGACCCAAGTCTTCTTTTTTCTGTTTCATACATGTGACAAACTTCTTCAATTTCATTGTAATATCCCGCTGGTTCCCTAAAGGAGCTACAGGGGCTAATTGTTCTCAATTAATGTTTTCATAATGCCCTGGTATTTTATGTTAAATTCATTACTGTAACACTCAAATGAAGGGACTATGAGTGCTTCCAGAAGTTGTCTCATGGCACTTCATGTTGCGTCCTCCTGTAGTGGTATCACACTGTTCCCATGGGAAGCATTAGAGTGGCTGTCCCTTTTCATTTGGAGATGTATTGTATGTTCCCAACACTGTTCTACTTTAAATTTGATCCGATTTGTGGGAGAGCAGCATCACTGTGCGGGGGGGGGGGGGGGGGGGGGGGGGGGGGGGGGGGGGGGGGGGGGGGGGGGGGGGGGGGGGGGGGGGGGGG
>JBBPCS010004841.1:0-10972 GCA_037974645.1 Hollardia meadi | reverse complement strand
GGGGGGGTCAGTTGAAAGGTTGTGAAAAAGGCTGTAAAGAATAATGAGAGAAGAGAAACAAGGGTGAAAGAATAATGAGGAACAAGAGCTGGATAAAGGATGAAAGATGGGGGTCGATGGGTGACATTGAGCAGGAGAGAAACCCTATTTGTGCTCCCCCACCCCCAGTTTTGGTCCAGATGGGTTGTTTAGTTTGGCCTGCACTGAACAACTGGAACAATATTCATGCTAGGAGATGGATGGATGGAGGGAAGGGTTAGACTCAGTTCACCTGAAAAAACTTTCCTTCATAAGAGACTTTTGGTATTGCCCTGCTTGATTTGCACTCCCGAGAACTGTATTTGCTTGCAAACATGTGCAAGCTGTTTTTAGTTCTTTCTAATGATTTTAAGTGGAATTGACATTTTTTATCTTCAAACTTTAAAATAGAGTAGCCACATTGTTGGTCAATGAGACTGTATTTTGTCTACCATCTACACGGACTGATGTGTGTGTTAGTGTGTATTAACTACCCTATCCTGGCTGAAGTGAGGGATATATTTTGCCCTACTCCACTGACTTTATGAGCAGCCCTCGATCGTAATGAGGCTGCTTGCTTTCCAAGTCCAGCAGTGTTTATTTATAGGGCAGGAAAGGCTATTTGTGTCGGGAGGAAGTGTTGCACGAGGGCTATTTTTTACTGGAGGTCTTCTTGCACCCATAAATGTCCTGTGTGGGACTTCTGCATCAATCCTTTTTTAAAAAAGAACTGTATCATAACTTGTGCATGTTGTAGGCTTCTTTCTTTTTTGCATCTTCTAACAAAGTGGCGTGGCGGCCTATGAAGTACGAAGCAAGTATATATACGTATATTGTCACAATGCCATTGCATTTTAAAATGGGTACAACAGGTTTCAGTCGTGGTGGCCTTGTAGTGTTTCTGTAACACAAGAGTTGTTTATAAGAGGAGCTCTAGAAAAGCCGTAAAATAAGAGGTAATTAAAGAGGTCAAAGGGAAATGTCGACTAATGTGAGTTCTTCAAGCTCTGACACTGAAGTGAAGAGAGCAAAGGATGACGTGATGACAATTTTTGTTTTCCTCTCTTTAAAGTCTTAGTGTTGATGCCCTGTCAACAGTGGACATGCTGAGAGAGACTTTTAAAAACTATAACAAGATCAGATCACGTCTTCAGTCTCAGTTTAAAGGACAGAACTATCTTGAAGTGCTAATTCTTTGAAATGCTGGGAGTGTGAAGCATGAACACAGCGCTTATTTGGCATAGTACTTCCATCTGAGAGGAGTGTTCACGACAATACATTTAGGTCCAAGTTAACACTGAATGACTCCCTAAATGGATAAAAATAAAAGGGGGGGAAGCTAAAAAAACAACTGAAATACAGGCTTATGCAAAGCACCTTACATAATAATGTATAATCATAACATTTCTTTCTTTGCATAGTATTTGCAAACATATTCACATCTTGCAAATTATAACCAATAATATAATGGCAGACCTATGATCTAAGATGAGTTTACATGGTACATACTTTGAAAATGATTCATCGTCAGTGTGTCTCGGGCACAGATAATCTCCTTGGCAGTCTGCGATGTTGGCAGATTTGGTGCAAAGAAGCACTCTTGGCAGACTTTCGTGCTAATCGGGGGGCTCTTCCACTTGGCTCTCACTGGTGTCTGTAAAGGGGAACTCCACTGATTTTTTACACATCAAAGTCTGGAGGAGTACTACTACATATGCTTTTGTAGCACCAGAAGGAGCTGCGTTAAGTCTGATAAATTGCCTCAAGTGGTGTCACTTGAGGGGGGTTGGAGTCTAAATGAAGTGAGCTTACCAGAGCTCAGCAAACCCACTCCTCAACTCTACTGGAGGCTAGCAGCTCGAGGCTACATTAGCCACTACTAGCATAACACGTCTGAGTCTCTGACCCAGCTGTTGTTTGGTGAGTGGCATTATGGAAAAATAAATAAAAAGACGATATCTTTGGTTTAGAGCTGCCACTAACGATTATATTCATTATTGATAAATCTGTTGATTATTATCAGGATTAAAAGATTCATTGTGTAATCTGTACATTGAGAAAATCGATTAATCGACTATTCGTTGCAGCTCTATTCTGGTTCTACCTCATCGATTTTGATCCCCTTTTTTTCAAACTGTCTTTTGTGAGTGGAGGTGCAAGGCTAAATCGATGCACTACTCTTTACCCGACACCATTAGCTGATGTTCACATATGGACAATACGCATGTTTTAAAAGACATAGCGGGGAGAGGGTGCTACTAAACATTCAGTTCACTTTAATACGGAGTTGCCAAATGGTGAAAAAATGCTCTCATGATGTAAACTGGTTTCAGAAACATGCAGTCCAGATTGGGCAGTATTGTGAAGTACATGGCAGCATCTTTCACTGTGAGAGCAACCATCTGGTCTTTGTTTAACAGTTCTGTCTAGTAACTCTTATTCTGGGTTTTAGTTTCAGAGTCGAGTAAACTGTTGGTGTGTGTGGGTGTGTGTGTGTGTGCAGTGGGCAGTAAGCGGTTTCAGCTGCGGCCCAAGAGAAAGGATTTATTGTTTGAGGACATCTGAGCATCTGCTTTGTTGCAGATAAGGGGTTTGAAGTTAATAGCCACTGCTGATCAAAGGGCAGAGATATTGTCTATGTGTCAATCTCAGTCTTTCATTTACTGTTTCTTTTCCTTTCTGTTCTGCACATTGTTCACTCTTCCATCCTCTCCTTTACTTCCGGTCTGTACCACCCTCTGTACCACATTCTCTCAAACAAAGATTATTCCCCTTGGACGCTGTGTTGCTTCTTTTACCTGCTTCCTGCATTTATTTATCTCTGTATGTAGTTTTTCCGAGTTTCTGTGTATTTAAATTGTAATACTGTCGTGCTGCTTTGGTTGTTTCTTTACGATTTCTACTTTACATAAGTGGAATTGGCCTGTTTTTATATCCTTTCCAAATTTTAGCCCTCTAGTAAGTCAATCTACTGTGTTTTTTCCTCATCTGTTTCCCCTTCTGTTCTCTCTTTATGTAAGAAGTATTTGTTTTTCTTGCCCAACTAACAGCAGGATGTAGTTGGTCTGCTCGTCCAACACTTGTCCAACACTTCCTGACAATTACTGGCCAGATCCCCATGAAATTTCTAAGGGATATTTTACCAGAGATTGTGATGCCACCTTCAGGTCAAATTTCCCTTTAAAAAATAACTTTAATCCATCACAAGGCATCTGGAAAAGCAATTCCTGGATTTTATATGACATTCCCTTTGGATATGCCATAGTTCTCATTTTTCCTTTCACAATTTTGTTTTAATCTTAAGATTTCCTGGGAAAGGATTTGACTTGACAGTGTCCAGAGTTCAAAAGGTGCACAAATGCAGTTCATTGACCAATAAATGAGCCAAAAGGCCTCCTGGTCTCCTTGCTTTATCAGGTCAGGATTGATGTAGTAGTAAGTGGGTTTTATAAGCTTTTACCACTTTACATGTGGACTTGACTCATCTGCTTTAAAACGGTACATAAAAAAACATGAACAGAGCATGTTCGCCTTATTAGAATACAGCAAAGGCAAACAGAAAACCCAGAAAATCAAAGTAAAGGAAACGCCTTTTTATCTGAAGATCAACAAAAATGTTATTTCACAGGGAAATACTTTCGGTTTTTCTAAAGTAAACGTTTTTCTGTTAAACTCCCCTAAAATCTACAAGCGTACAGAAAGTGATTTTCACGATCTCAGGTTGTTTTTCCTTCAGAGAACTGAGGAAGTTCAGAGAAGCAGAAAGAAAAACACTCTGAGCAGACGTGTTTAGGCAGAAACCATAAGATCAATAAACAGTTACCTCACACTTGATGAGCATTGGTTTTCTTTGCACTTTATTCTAAAACTCCAGTAAATACTGGATGTTTGATGTTGTGATTCCCTAAATTGCTTTCACAAATAGAGAAATTAACACCTGTGAGACGTATGAGGGGAGGAGGCACAAAGAAGGACCGAGGTTAGGAAGAATAACATGGTCAATTTATAACGGTCTTTCTCTCTCAGCATGCCTACCAATTCATTGATTGCTTTCTCTTTTCTTTACGCCTTTACCTCTCTTGTTCTCTTACCCTTGTCCTTGCAGCCAGACGCAGGCCTGGACAAACAGGAAACACTTAGTGTTATCAGCCCACTCTTTGTGTGTCTTAATGAGTGTCAGGCTAAAGACAGAGAGGGAACAAACACTACTGTCCACACCCTGATCCCACTGTAAACACACTTATCGCAGCACAAGGAAAAGAAAGGGAGGGAGGTCCTGAAAGAGAGCCGGAGAGGACTCTGGGCAGTCGGTGAAACACAACTGAAAGCAAGACAGGAAGTGAGATCCTTTGAACTTCCTGGTGGTACCACTGACATAAATAAAGATAGAAAAATGAAGCCAAAATATCCCGGACACGAGCGCTGCCAGCTTGCACTGGTGACGTCATTTGGATCCAGAGCCTGCCCAGTAGTGATCAGGCAGTGGGCCCGCAGGATCAAGTTCCCACCCATACACCTGCCCGACTGTCAATCATAACATCACACCCACTTAATTAGTATCAAATAACTAATTAAAACCAAACTGATCAGAAAAATGAACACTTGAACATGCATCAGTGTGATAAGAACTATCTAAAATGACAGAAACCATCTTTGGGAAAAAATTATTTAACTCGTACTTTGAGGTTTTAGTTTGACCCATGTCCCATCTGCTAACATGGAGGTGGAGGGGTTTATGACCTATACTGCAGCCAGCCACCAGGGGGCCATCCAGATGTTTTGGCTTCACTTTTGGGGAGCTGTCATGTCATCCATCTTTATTTTACAGTCAGTGGGTGGTACACACAGAACAACAGTGGTCTTACTGGTTTATAATCTCAGGATTAGTGACCCATGACTCATTGCTGGTGCAAACCAATGTGGGCTAAACCCATTCTGTCCCTTGCAGGCCAATGTAGGCTAAGCCTGCAGTATTCAATACAAGCAGATATTGTTCGAAATTGCACTGACTTAGCTGTTTTTGAGTGTATTCTGTTTGTACAGTATTTGATGTGGTCTTTGACATGTTGTGTCTACACTAAAGCTGAAAAAATAACGATTAATTGATTATCAAAGTAGCTGCTGATTTATTACCTGTCAGATAATCGTTTCAGCTCTAATAAGGAGTTTAGGGGTAGTTCTGATGCCTGCAGCAAGGTTGGCCTATTTTGGCACTGGTATTGAGATATTTTCTGAATACATCATTGTGTTTCTAAGTTTTAGTCAAAAACTGGTTCTCCAAATCTAATCTTATCAGCAACTTGTCTCCACGCCTGTTTTCCCATCACACAGACCACAACATTTTCCCATGGGAACCACATATTTAGTTTCCTACAAGCTTTACTGATATAGTTACCCTTTCTACTAGTCTTTAACGACCATATATGCAGATATTTTACATTTCAAGAACTCAAGAATGCTTTAAAACCATGTCAGAGATACGAGTTTGAAAATATTAAACCTAAAAAGTTATTTCTGGTGCATCTGGTTTAATCTCTTGTCGTCGATTTTTCATCTGCATATGGGAAGAACCACAAATTGTTATTTATTCCCACATTATATCCCTTTTTAGTTCAGAAAATTCTTTGCATACACTTTGTTTTATCACTTTTTGCTGGAGCCGAGGCCTGTGCTGATTTTGCACCTTCCCTGCCAGCACGATTTTTTCCATCAGCCACCCTGCGATGACACTATTTGTGTATGTGGCCGAAACTGGAGCAGTGCATTCCGCTCCACTTAAACCTGTCCATGACAATGTAGTCTAATGCTATCAGTGTCATGCCGCTCCGTCATGACGGCCCTTCATTATTTGTTTAGCCTATTGAAATCACAGAGGCCGTTAGGCAGGATCATGCTATACAGTACATCAGTGTTTCCCCAGTAATTTCTTTGATTACTTTTGGTTGGAGTCCATTCCAGTTTTTCTCCCACATGCAGTTCTTGTTAATGAGACCGCGATAGGAGCATTCACTGCAAATGTCATCTGTGTATTTGTAAGTTTTTGGGTGGAGATGTGTTACAGTCATACAAAGAATCAAACTATTACTTTTTGCCTTGACAAAAAAGCTAATTGACTTAATAATAATAAAAAAGAATAATCTGAATGATCTTTAATTGGAATATTGTTATTTGCAGTCCTAGGTTCCTGCTTTTATTTCTTGCTGCAGTCAAGTGTTTCCCATGTGATGCTTCAGTTCGCAAAGAGGAAGTCCTGCTCAATATAAAACCAGTGAAATTAATCATCAACACTAGAGAAAGTGCACTTCTGAGACGCAGATGTGTGAACCGTTTAAAGTACATAAAGGTGTGCACATGCTGCACGGATCATATAGACCCCTATGGGTAATAATAAAAGGCATGGTAATAAAGAATAACTGTACATATTTCTATCTGATAGAGAAGAGGAGTGCTGACTCTACTCTGTAGACATAGTGGAGGTTCAAATAAGGTTAAAACTTCAGCTTTTGAAGACTATTGGAGTGAAACTTTGGCCTGTAAGCCAGTTGTGAGCAGTAGTATTAGGGCCTTTCTTTGCCCTAAATATTCTGCAGTTTTAAAACCTACCGACAGAGACGACGGCATGAATAGATCGTTACTGAAACGAGTAAACGGAGAACTGGTTGGCACTGGTCGTGGTTTTAATGATAGTGTAAAGTTTTGAACCATATACAGTGCCCAGATCCCTGGGCTGCACAAGCTCTCATACCTTGTTTGTGGTTTTCCATCTTCATAATTGCACTTGAAGTTTCTAATTGCCGAGTTCCTCCTCTCACTGCCCTCTTAGGTTGGACAAGTTTGTGTGGTTGACCAGCTTTTGTGGCAACTCTGGGACTAGTTTCACAGCACATTGCATTTAAAAGCCTGTTTGTTTTCTCTCTGAGACATTTTTCTTACTTCTGTAGCTCATCTAGTACCAGTATTTTGTTTTTGTTTTTTAAGTATCTCCCTGTGTTATTTATGTTTGCTGCTCTGATTGAGCAAGATATTTGCTGCTTGAGTGGAAGTCCCTCAAAAATCATATTCAATTTTTCAAACAGACATTAGAACACATGTGCATTTACAGTATAATATCCTGTAAACCTGGAATAGGCAAGAGTGCAAGATTATCTAGAAAAGAGAGTCTGGTTTGATCAGATGGGTGACAGGGAACCATCCCCCAACATGCACTGGGAAAGCAGCAAGTTGAAGCAAGTGCCCAGTTAGTTGCAGGGCTTCACATATACACACAATGTCACAATGTATAGTTTTATTTCAGGAAAAAAAAAAGATTCATAACATCTATTTTAAGCTCAACTGGCAGAGATTTAATGCTAAAATCAAGAGCATCAATGTAAACTACGTCTACATACTTTCAGCTACAGATGCTATTCATTCATCAAACATCTTCAGCTCATTAAGGACGGTCCTGCTATCGTTAAGATTTTTTGTAACTGTTATACCGTACACACTGTACATGCTCTACATACCTACATACAGTACATACTATGCTGTACACTGCGAGACACACGTTTTCTTCAGAAAATGCAAACATCTAGTTCAGTCTGTCATGTACAGGGAGTGGGTTTGTTTTGCTGTTTTCCGGATCACAAAGCTACTCAATTACAGCTACAGTCTCCACCCTTCCTGATGTCCACAAACATGATAAGAAGAGCTCTGTGTGCTGTGTTGAATTATATACACAAACCAGTCTCCGGGTTCCTTTGGCATTCTCTTTGAAGATTTTGGTAAAACTAGGGCAACAGAAACAAAGGGTACGTTCATATGCACATACATATTTCTTTCCATCTTCAGTTATGTAAATTCATGCCTTTCTTTTAGTTCCTCTACCATTCCCTGAGTGTACCTATTTTTGGTATTTGCAGTACCCTGCATGCTGACTGAATAACACATGACTGTCTGTATGAAAATCATGAGACCTCTGTCTCAGTCCTAATAAACCTTATTGATGCATGAGCACATTTATGTTGTTTTCAGACATGTCTACATGCATCTTTTAAAGGATAAAAGTACGGTGACTTAGAATCCTCAATGCATCTACAACTTAAAGGTGCCCCTGTGGGGTTTTCACATTATCACTGAGGTCTAATAAATGTATTGAATATATATTCTTTCACAGAAAAAACTTGCAAAGCCAGTTTAAAAAAAAAATAATTCTGCAATGTTTATATCCATGTTTGCTAGCTTGCATTCTTCTTTGTCTTCCTTTTGTTGCTGCATTGCTTCACTTCGTTTCACATTACTGCCACCAACTGTCAATCAGTGTAATAGCCTGAAACCGGCGGCATGGATCTGAATCATGCCCGCATGCTCAGACACATGTAATGTATGCGTTTCTTCTCTGTGCATGTAAATGATACAAACAAAACTGGGACTCACCAGTTAAGGTGTTGCTCCATAACACCACTACTGGTCAAAACTCCACAGTGTACCTGTCAAGACAGGGGTGTAAATGTAGGACTATATAAACTTATCTACTTACACAATTACCTCCACATTCTATTATTATTGGTTTCAGTAATAACTCTTTAGTTAACTAGCTCTGAAAGACATTCAAGTGTAAAACGATTCCCTACACTGCTTCAAAAATGTCCCTTCTTTGACGATTGGGTGATTTCTGATCATTTTTTGCTGTAACTGAACATATTCTGTTGGGAACACAGACTGCCTTTTAATTCTTGGACATTTTTGTTGTTTTTCTTGGTGGCATACTTGGCTCTGTATTTAGTGCCAAGTATGTTTGGCCGCCATAAATTATATTCCTTTGGCACTTCTCCCGCCTCGTTGTAAAGGGGACATACCAGCTTGTCTCTATTAAGCACGAACATGTATTCGCTTTCCTCATCTCTCATCATTTATGGACACTCTACCTCCATAACACAGCATAGAATTATATTGTGAAAATTATATTTTATGAAATATCTGGCGGGCCACATAAAATGAGGTGCCTGGCAGGATTTGCAAATAGACAGAACATAAGAAGAAATCACTTTGACAACACGTTGCATATTGAAAAAACACGTCAAATTGAAAAACACACATGCACTACAAATACAGAAACACTGAAAGTTGCATGCAGCACAGCAGAAGCTTCTGGGGGAAACAGATGAACTCGCGAGTAACAAGTGAGGGGCTAATGCTAGGTGTATCGGCAGTATCTCTAATAATACAGGAAACTCAAATGAACTCGCATCATTAGCTGTCCAACATCACGTACAAGTGATTGAAATCTCATATCCTGTTGTGTTCATCAGCTTTCTATAAAGAATATACTGAAAATCTAACCATTGTACATGTGTTGTACGGGAAGGTTTTCCTTGATCCTGCATTACTTTGTAGTAAATGAGGTCCTCAAAAGTATCAAAGTATTGATATTGTTTCGATACCACATGCTATATAAAACTTCTACAGAGATTTAACCCAATTCTGCACACATATCAACTCTATTACAAATGTGTGATGTGTTCAGGGACTTATTATGTGCAGCTTGAAATTCCGGTATCGTGACAACCTTTGTAGTCACTCTAAATTGCTCTTGGGTATTTCTGGAAATACTTTTATTACTGCTAATCATAGACTTGTTGGGGCACCTGGTAGATTCATATATCTTTTTCACATGTCTCTGTCAGCGCTCAGCTGAATGTCTTTATATCCAATCTGTTATTTCCAGTGCGTCGGGAGAACTTTCTCGTCTTACACCACCTCTTAAATAGTATCTCACCTCGTGCTTTAGTGCTTTGAAGCCTGGATCACAAGGAGTGCGTGTTTGCGGGTATTCTTTTACAACTATTTTCCAGAGCTCCTTGCCTGAAAAACCAAGAATGTCTCTCCCCTCTCAATCATCTTTGACTTGTCAAAACACCAGCGACTTAGTACCTTTAATTTCCTCACATTAATGACCCTGTGGGTTGGGCTGCAGAGCTCAGTGGTCATCCTGTTTCAGTGACAGAGGGTTTTTTTTATAGCCCTGCATTTTTTCCACCAGCTGTGCAAAATGTATTGCAGCGATTGCATCTGGGTGTTTGCCATGAGAGGCTATTTGTTACCACCATGTTGGCTTATTGCTCTCTTTAAAATAGGGTTCAGTTTGCCACCATAAGTATTTATGGAGTCAGAGAGTTCACCCCCTTATCACGTGTAGGTCAGTAGGCTATCTGGTCAAATCTAATACTGTGCTGCTAATATGCACACGTGGCTGCAGGGAATGCAGACTAAAGAACCCACGCTGCCAACTTGTTTGGGGTGCACGGGTTCAGCTCTTTCTCTTATTCTGCTGTCAGGTGAAGGAAACAAATTCATTTACAACCTTTCACAACTTTTTCTTAAAACACATTTTCCAATCTGTCTTTAATATAGAAAGTTTTCCTTCAACTGTATGTTTAGGGCTTCTTTTCTAGTCTTGATAGTCCTGATTTTGGTTTTTGATTGATTTTCTTTTAGTCTATTAAATGTCCAACCAACAGTCCAAAACCCAAAGACTCTTCATTTACAATCATAAATGACAAAGAAAAGCAGCAGATCCTTATATGTAACAAGCTAGAACTGGCAAATATTTGACATTTTTGCTTTTTAAATTACTGAAACAACTACAATTAGTTGGCAACTAATTTTCTTTCTGATTAATCGACTAGTCGTGGCGGCTCTAGAGTAGGTATAGTTATTGTAGATGTGTTTACATAATGTTTTTAGAGTTTGGTTGTTGCAGTGTCTCTGTATGAGATCATGCTTGAAACTTTCCAATAGCTGACTTCTCTCTATCTGAACAGCTTGTCAGCGATCCAAACGTGGGGCCATTTGGTTTGTGTATGTGTGTCAGTGAGTATACCTACCATTGGATGTTGCTTAGGTGTGTGTGTGTGTGTGTGTGTGTGTGTGTGTGTGTGTGTGTGTGTGTGTGTGTGTGTGTGTGTGTGTGTGT
>JBBPCS010004840.1:0-10972 GCA_037974645.1 Hollardia meadi | reverse complement strand
GTGAGTTGCTGCCCCAAGCGAAGGAGTTTAAGTATCTCGGGGTCTTGTTCATGAGTGATGGGAAAATGGAGCGTGAGATGGACAGGCGGTTTGGTGCGGCGTCAGCTGTAATGCGGGCGTCGTACCGGACCATTGTGGTGAGGAGAGAGCTGAGCCGGAAGGCAAAGCTCTCAATTTACCAGTTGACCTACGTTCCAACCCTCACCTATGGCCATGAGCTTTGGGTAGTGACCGAAAGGATGAGATCGCGGATACAGGCGGCTAAAATTAGATTCCTCTGGAGGGTGGCTGGGCTTAGCCTTAGTGATAGGGTGAGGAGCTCGGACATCCGGGGGGAGATCGTAGTACAGCCACTGCTCCTTCGTGTCGAAAGGAGACAGTTGAGGTGGTTCAGGCATCTGATCAGGATGCCTCCTGGACACCTCCCTTTGGAGGTCTTTCGGACATAGCCAACTGGGAAGAGACCCACGGTAGACCCAGAACTCGCTGGAGGGATTATATATCCCATCTGGCCTGGGAAGGCCTCGGGATCCCCCCGGAGGAGCTGGAATGCGTTGCTGGGGAGAGGGACGTCCTGCTTGGCCTGCTGCCACCCGTTACCTGGATAAGCGGAAGATAATGGATGAATGGATTGATGGAGTTTTAATTCATTGTCACGAACTGATCATAGCAAAACCCAGAAATATCAGTAGGCTAATATTGAAAATGTGTAGGCCAACTGTAGGCCTAGGTGATTATACGCACAATGAAACAGTAGTCATCATGTTTAATTGTTGAAATAGGCTATGTAATTAACATTTTAGTAGTTTATTGACAACACTATTTTGAATAGGCTACTCTCGGTTATGTTGTGGAAACGCTGTGAACACACCTCGAAGTTGCGTCACTGGTTAGCACATGCAGGCTGGATGATAATACAACTTTAAGGGGCCGAAAGTTATGAAGGTAAATATGTTGCAACATGCAAGAGCTTGTAGACTTGATGTGAGAACTCGTATAATAGGATTTGAGAAGTTGTAGAACAAAAATGTGAACTTGTATGTTGAAATTTTCCCTCGTAGAAAATATTCACACGTGAGCTGAATTTGAAGTCACACAGCAAAAAAACATGTGACAGCTTGCAGAAAAAAAATGTGAACTTGTATGTTGAAATTTTCACTTGTAGAAAATATTCACACACCCATGAGAAAAATATTCACAAATGCATAGATTGATGTTTACATAAATACAATGACAGCTGCAAACTTGTAATCCGACATTTACTCGTATTTATTTATTTTATTTGAATCCATTCTCCAGTACAACTACAACTCGGTGATTACAACCTCTCAAATCTGTCCCTACAGCTTCAAATCTGCCCACCTTGACTTTTGCAACACTTCTTGTGATAAATGTGTTGCAAAACCAATTTGCACTAGGGCGGGGGGTGGGGAGAAATCAGAAGACGAAGATCTTTTCCCCTGCTATACTCCATGTCTGTGGAGTGTGTATTGTGAAGCAAGGGCTGATATCTCACTTAACTAATGCAACAAACTGGTATTAAATATATATGTGCTGATTACTACTTTTAAACTATACAGAATAATTGAAAGGTAAATAACTTATGGCTTGTACCGACATGTTAAAAAGTTTTAAATAACTAGATTAATAGTAATAATAGCAGTGCTTTAAGTGGGCCAGTACGCTCCGGTACGCAGTACCCCCACTTCTAGATTTTACCCCCTGGCGTACCGTGACTTCTCACAATCTCCCAGGACCCTTTCCTGTCCTCTCCATATCAGAGTCTGTCTCTTGGCAATTCATAATGGCACTTAAACTGCATTACCCAGGGCGCACTACGTGACGCTCGCCTCTTTCTTTTCTCACGGAAGTGTAACGTCACATTAACGCTACGAGTCACAACAATAATTGGTTAGTTGGATAAAAAGGAAAAAGCAGACAAATAAAAACACGACAGTAATGTTGGCCTGGCTCCAAAAGGGCACAAAGAGAACACGAACCGGAACGGAGTTGGATGATGACACAGCTCTCCGACAGTCAAATACTACCGAGCCAGAAAATGCAGGTCGGGAGCAGCAAGCTAACGTTAGCGCCTCTGCTAACAGCGAAGAGCCTGTTGATATAGCAACGCCCGTTGCTACCGATACTGCAGTCAACTGCGACGTTAACAATAACCTCGTTCAAGATGAATGGCCACAAAAGAATGTATTACTTAATGATTTGCCGACACCAGCCACCTGATACACATGCCAACAGGTGAATAAGGGGAGTACTGGCACTTATTTTTTTCCACTTAAAGCACTGAATAATAGAAGTGTTCCTCTGCAATACCAGAAATGACCAGTGGGTGGCACTGGTACACCATATATGGATGTAGTTTTCCTAATTACATGAGTATGGTGTAATCTAAGTTTCAGTATGAATTTGCCTTGTAATCATATTTTTGGATACATTTATGTAGTCAAATAAATATGTGTCACTGGTCTAATCTCAGTCCACTCCAATAGCTTTACATGCACATAAAGCTCAAAATAAGTTCAGTTCAGCAGATGTGGAGGACCCGGACCCCTGCCCCCCGCCCCCGCCCCCGCTCTACAACACTTTTGCAACACATTTATCGCAAGAAATGTGGCAAAAGTCAAGGTGGGCAGATTTGAAGCTGTAGGGACAGAGTTGAGAGGTTGTAATCATCGAGTTGTGGTTGTACTGGAGAATGGATTCAAGTAAAATAAATAAATACGAGTAAATGTTGGATTACAAGTTTGCAGCTCATTGTATTTATGTAAATATCAATTTACACATTTGTTTTTGAAATAACAGTCATACTGTACATATTTTTAAAATGTTTTTCATATTTTCTTGTCTTCTATTTATGCTTCTAGACTTGCAGTACTTGCTTTATATCTTTCTCTATTTTCTATGTACTACATTTATTGTTATGCACCAAAACACCAAGACACCAACCTTCTATGTGAAAACCTACTGAGCAATAAACCTGATTCTAATTCTGTTACAGCATATCCTGAGCAGTTAACTGTCACTCTATTTGGGAAGAGAGTTCAGTTAAAGAACATCATTGGAAATATGATCCTCTGTAATAATAACGCTTTCATCACAACGTCACAAAACCTTGTCGTGGCACAAGACAACTCATTCAAAATCATCAATACTCCTGATTTCTTTGATGAAGAATGTCTACATCCGGACCAGCAGATTATTGACTTCATGGCATTGTCTTATCCTGGTCCCGATCTCTTCATACTGGCAATAGATTCAGAAAACATCCAAGAGGAAAACATCATGGCTCAAGTGCGTAAACTTCAGGATGCCTTTGGAGAAAAAGTCACAGCATACCTGGTCGTCATCTTACCGGACATAGAAAGCTTCATGTCACTCAGTCATCTAAAGGACTTGTTCAGCATCTGGTTGGCAACCACTGAAAATCTGGCCCGTGAATGTAGGAAGTCATGTTGTGGCCGTCAGTCATTCCTGTTTGACTACAAAAACTACAGTCAAGATGTTGTGATAAGAAGAATGACAGAATTACAGATGAGAAGGTAGAAAATTCTTTACTACATAGCAGTTCTGAACATATACTGTACAGATTGTGTCTCTCAGTATATTTTCTCAATACTAATTGCTGCATATGTTCCTGCAGCAATTATTATTGTAAGATAAAAGGGAGGGCTATATAAGGGTTCACTGGTTGTGAACTTTGCCTAAAAAGAGAATTCAGGGGGCAAAAAAACCCCAAAAAGAGGAACTCCAGCACTGCACTATACTCATAATCACTTCTCAGTTACATCATTATTAGACAGCATTTTGTATGTCAAGTGGTCATATATTAGCAAGCTAGCTAAGGCTAACGTTAGCTCTGTCAATTAGCTAATCTAATCACCATATGATATACTACAGATGATTATTCCAACAAAACACATATTGTGTTTAAAAGTGTTTTTTCTGCTCAAAATTATCTTGTGTCAGTCTGCATAGAATGTGTGCAGAAAACAGGATGGTCTGTAGCCCATTTGTTCCTCTCACACATCGTTGCTGGTTGCGGTAGCATTAGCAAGCCTGATAAGCACCTGCACTACCTCAGCTATAACAAAGGTCCCCACACTGACTTTCTCAAATGGCCATAAATGTGCTTGAAGTTCCACCAGAGTTTAATATGGGAGAAATTAGCCTTCAGGGCTTACTGCCAGAAATGTCTTTGTAACACGTTTAACGTTGTGAAAGGGTCTGTTTTCAACCCAAACCATGATCTTTTCCTAAACCAAACCAAATACTTTTGTTGCCTCACCCACAAGTAGTTTTGTTACCTAAACCTAACCATTGACATGAAACACCTAACCACGTGTTTTTTCTCTCCAAACCTAACCAAACGTCACCAATGTTTTGTGCCTTTTGAGCTTTTGCGCGTCACCCTGAGACGCTAAAGGGAAGGCTTAGCGCGTCGGCTACGGCAGCCAAAGGGCCCATTGTGCATCAAGGAAGGCTTAGCACATTGACTGGCAACACCAACGGGTACCTTGTGCATCTGGATAAGATGCGAGGAGTGCATGACAAAACTTTGGTATATGATGACCTGAGAACATGTTGCCCAATACAACCAGACTCCCTCCCTTTCCAACAGAAACACAGAGAGCCTGACAGTAGCTGCTCATTAGCTCTATCATCATCAGTATTACATCTTTGTTAAAAGAATACATTGTTCACAATTTATTGTCCTCTCAAGTAGGATTCATTTAGCTTAAAATACAACAGTATAATGCATCAGGTTTCCAGAAAAACCAATGTCAGAAACCCACTCTGAGAAATATGGATGAACATAAACTCTGATTTACAATAAAGTCTCATTTACAATAATTCTGATAACTATTTCAGATTTGATGGCCATCCCCCGTCTCACCATGGGATAGCAGGTAAGTCTCTGGCTTTAATTAATTTCAAGAGTATTTGGTTTTGAAATGTTATTATTCTGAAGCAGCAAATTATTTGAAAATACTAGCCTGATTTTAGACATCAGCAGGGAAGAAAAAGAAACCAACTGTGATTAATTTGCTAAATTATGTCCATCTGTTCTCAGTGGGCACGGGGTTCCTTGGCTTGTGCCTTGTCACTGATGATTTTCATGGACAAGGCACAGCCAGAGGTTGGAGAGCCTACTATGTGGTGACATCAGGATTGCATCTCTGCTTTTGCAGATGATGTGATGTGATGATCTTAACCGCACACTGTAAGCCGTAAGCTGGGCCTGATCCGTTAGCAGCACGGTACGCAAGTACTAGTGTCTTGAAGCGGATGCGGGCAGCTACTGGTAACCAGTGAAGGGAGTGGAGGAGCGGTGTAGTGTGAGAGAACTTAGGTAGGTTGAAGACCAGTCAAGCGGTTGCATTCTGCATATCACTTCTACTGGTATTGGTACTGGTATCGTCATTTTTTAAACAATACCTAGCCTTAATATTCCTTGCCTAATAAAACATAATTCCAAGGCAAAACAAAGCAGAAATATAAGGAGTCTTTTGAAGAAATAATTTTTCTCAAAAACATTGAAAGATTTGCTCTAACTCTATCCTCTAGGTAGCAGTGCCTATGGAGTGTCAGACAACATATTTAACATCGTTCTGCTGGGACTAACAGGGACTGGGAAGAGTGCATCTGCAAACACCATCCTGGCTGCTGGAAACTCTGAGCTGGATTCAACACAACTTTTTAAATCTCAGCCTAGCTCTGTGCCAATCACCACTCAGTGTGAGGTCAAAACAATGGAGAAGCCATTTGGGATGCAGGTGAGAGTGGTGGACACTCCAGACTTCTTTCACGATCAACTGAAAAACCCCCAGGCACAGGTAGAGGAGTGTAAGAAGTACTGTCAGCCAGGGCAATGTGTGGTGTTACTCGTGTTACAGCTGGGCCGGTTCACGGATGATGAGCAAGGAATATTAGAAAAGCTGGAGAACAAGCTCGGCTGGAAGATCAGGGAGAGCACAATCGTTCTGCTCACCCACGGAGAGGACCTCAAAGGAAATCTTGAGCAGTTTATTAACGCAAGCGTTCCCCTAAGGAACATTGTTACATTGTGCGGCTGTCGTTATCATCTATTTAGCAATTCCTCCAAGGACACTAAGCAAGGCATGGCGCTCATCAAGAAAATTCCAGATTGGAAAAATATTTTTCCAAAGTTAAGTACAAAAAAAGCTCCAGAGTGCTTTGTATGTTAGCTTGGTTATACTCTATGTGCTGATTAGTGCATTCCAAATGTGGGAATGACAAAGTGTTTTCAAAGAGTAACATTGCACTCCTTTAATTGACTCACAATGGACTGTTTTTTAAAAGAAAATATTAGAATCAATGCATCTGAATCAGAGATATTGCCTTTTTTTATTCCATGCTGACGCACGACCTGTAAACTTTGATGGTGCAAAATTGGTGGAGATACCCTTTAAGTACTTAGTGGCAAATTCAAGTGTAATCTCTGAAGTTGTTTTCACTCAGGTTTTACTGTATTATAATCATTATACTATCTCCTTACTTTCTTTGTGAAAATGTATACCCTTATTTCAGTCTTTATATTTTACTTTATCCCTGTCCTTTCCATGCTATGTATAATTTCATCAAGCCTTTTGAGAATTAAAGGAGTCAAATGAGAGGATGATTGTCTTTGTGTCCATTAAGAAAAATGTATTTCTACAACTATTCAATCATCAAAGAACATGTATAAATGACTCAGCTCTGGATGAGTAGGAAGGTGTTAAGCACTGGTAATTTTGGTGTGTGGTTTGCCCCTTCTTTGTTTTTGATTTATATCACAGTGGCCAATCGCCAATTTAAAAATCTCTGACGTCATCACAACTAGGAAGTAAAACTTCTTACTATCATTATTTTTGTATGATTTTACAATAAATATTTTGCATTACCAATACCAATAATTGGAGCAAGCCTACGCGCTCTGGATGCTTAACACTGCTACTAATAGTGTGTAACTTGTATTTATTTAAAAATGTAAATTTCAAATAGCCTGTCTATGGTAACTCTAGAAAATGATATACATTTTGATAAAACGGCATCAATGTTTTGAAAGAATTGGATGCAGAAATCCAAGATGGCACCCATTCATTCAAATGGTAGTTGCTCACGCAGTGCATTAGTCAAAAAAGATCCTTCTCTTCTGGGTTTGCGCCTTCATTGTGCTATAGCTTCATTTCAGACCTCTAAATCACCCACACCCACATCTTTAAGTGACTCAAATAGGTCTGCTATTGTGCACATTGATGGCTGTTTCCCCTGCTGCGAAAACAATCTACCAATCAAAGTTTTGTAGACGAGATTTGTTTTAATTAACAATAGCGATAGACAAATGGTGTCAAGTGTTGAGACAGTTGCAGTTCTAAAGGTTGTTGTTAAATCAACTTACCTCAATAACAACTCATTAATTGGCATACTTTTGTGAAGATGACAAACATCTGCTCCTCCACAAAAGCATCATTGTCAACTGAAAATGACATATACAGTATGTCACTTGCTCTGAGTGGTTAGGTAAAACAATGCAGTCTCTCCCCACCAGAATCTCTGGGTGTGTCTTGCTGACAGATAATAATCAGCAAAAGAGTCACAGTCCTTCGTCCTGCCTGCACAATACAAACGAAACTGGGACTCTCTGGCTTCACAGCACATACTAGCACAGGGGTTTTCAACCTTTCATAACTTAAGGCCCACTTTTGATTGTTTGTTCACATTGACTCAACATGATAAAAACATTACATAACATGTGAACCTGTACATTGAACTTATGTGATAGAATTAGATGTAAATTTTACATGGTATTAAAATACATAAAGACAATGGTTTTGTTTTTTTTCCCAGTACACTATGTAGCTTCGGTGAGTGGGTAGGATCTCAGTGCATAATGCTTTACGCCACTACACCACACACACCACCAATACTCACTTTAGTGAAACCGGTTTATATTTTAAGGAGAAAATGTTTTCTGGTTTTCCTACACTTGTCAGCAGTGATAGCTGGTGGTGTGTGTGACGTAAAATATGACATGTTATGCAAATGTTATGTTCTTACCCTCATCACCAAAGTTATAATACAGAAACAAGTGATGGGGGTGGAGAGGCTGAGGCAGATGCTCCTTGAACTTTCTTCATACTAATCATTAACAAATAGATATCTTGTAGAATTTTACATTCAGCATCCTTACAAACATGATTAACCGATTTTATCGAGAACTCTTAATTAAAATGTAAAGAATTCCCTTGAGAACATGCACTGCATTTGTTGGGATCATCCCGACAAGAATTTCCAATGATCCTTATTGTAGTTGTCATACGTGTTTTTAGGGTCCAAGACCAATTGAAAGATACAGCGACCTGTTAACGGAGATCGAGACATTACTTGGACATTGTACACGTGACAGAGAAATGAGCCAAAAGTCTCTTCTTGAGCTACCATTAGGTTATAAATATAAAACTGTTGTAAATAAAGACTTCTGTCCCTCCATATGTTTGTTAATGAATTCCATTAAGGATTTGTTATAGCAGTAAGTGTTATAGTTTGAAGGTAGCCTAACTTACCATTCATTTGGGGTTAAGTTAAAATCCTCTCATTAACATGTCAGTATTATATGTTGCCTTCAAGTCTGTGAGGACATCAGACATAGAAATCAAAAGCAACACCAACCAGTGACCTCAACTTTGAAATCAACAAGTCTGCCAATGCTTTACCTAGTCCAATGGCAACGCCTGCAGACTGATTTGTGCCATAACTGAAGAGTAAGTTTTCTCCCGGTTGGGTTGAACAAAGGGCATAGGTTATATTACAACACATATTAAGCTAAGCTAAGAAAATATGGAGTCAAACACTTCATCTCCTCCATTCTGCTGAGTATCTATGCACCAATATTTGTATTTTCTGCATCAATTTATGGTGGAAATATTTTTATTCATGTAGAGGAAAACACAAAATTCAGACAATTAGACAAATATTTAATGGAATATAATGTATCTCCTTTAGGTGAACTTTCTCATTTAATGTAATCCCAGCTGAGTCAACACACAGACATGATCTACTCTTCCCGCCTCTTCGAAATGTGCATGTAGGTGTCACCTATTCACAGCAAAGACAAATAAATAGATTTTAACAAAAGTATAAACTCCTGGACTTTAATAGTCTGTGTGTTTCAGCAAGATTTCTGCACGCGTTAAAAACTTCTTGCACATTCAGAACAAGTCTTTGTTTTGAAATGATTTTTAGAAATCATGTACATCTTAAATATGCTACTGAAGTGAAAACTAAAATGCAACATATTTGTCATGACCAATTAAAACACTGGTCTAATCTATTAGAGAATTAGACCTTGTTAAAGCTTCTTAGTAACTATGGAAAAGAAAACCTTAAGTTCCAATGTTTTAATCTACATACAAATCATGACAGTTGAAATCACAAGAAATTATGGACAGAACTAACAAAATCCCACAACAAAATGGAGACCTAGTCCTAAACAGGCAGTACACTGTGCCAACGTCTGATGCGAAAGTGAAGAGAACATTGAGTGAGTGAGCACAACCTGCCAGTGGAGGTAGGCCAGCACAGACCAGGCTGTCCAGACAGGAGAGACAAGTGCAGAGACAAGAGAACAGAAGAGACAGAGCTGCAATTCCTCAGGGGAGTCAGGGAGTAGGCTTGTAAATGTTTTGTTCCTTACAATCAATGTACTCCTCCAAATTAAAGCTGTATATTTGTCTTTTTAAAGAAAATGACAACTAGCCTATTTGAAGAATAATAAATTACCTAAAACATGTACAGTATGTGCAGATCATTGACTGTATATAAAGATGGATGACATGACAGCTCCCCAAAAACTAACATCTTGATCGCCCCCTGGTGGCTGGCTGCAGTATAGGTCATAAACTCCTCCCCCTTTGTGTTATCAGATAGAACATGGGCCAAACTAAAAATTTAAACCACACCTCAAATAATTTTTTTCCAAAGATGGTTTCTGTCATTTTATGTAGTTCTTATCACGCTGATGTATGCTCAAGTGTTCATTTTTCTGATAAGTTTGGTTTTAATTAGTTATTTGATGCTATAAAAGGGGATGAAACGTCATAATTGACAGCTGAGCCCTGCCCGCAATTTATTTTGGCAAGTCTATGGGCAGGAACTTGATACCACGGCTCCACCACCAGAGCACTTCTATGCAAACTCTGGCTGCAAATGATGTCTCCAGCACACGATAGTAGCACTCATATCGAGGATATTTTGGCTTCATTTTTTGTACAGTGAAAGGAAGTGGAGACACATCATCCCTCTTTATTTAGACAACGCTTAGGATTGAAGGAAAAAGAATGAAAAAATTTAAAAAAATGGAAAAAATGATAAATGTACCAGTATTAGTCTATGCACATCAGATAATTAGTTACATAAGAAACCAAAGTATACCAGTATGCAATCCCTTAACTCTCATATTGACATAGTTTTCGAGTAGTTTCTATATAACAACAGCAGAATAGAATTCCTGAAATGCAGCTATGGGCTTTTGGTTTTGGTGTAACACCGCAAGATTTTCAATGGTCCCTCCTGGCCTCCTGGTACGGCCGTAGTGTGGTGTATGTGTTTATGCTCCCTGCTCTCCTCTCACCTGTGTCTCATTTCAGGTACTGCCCTCCCCCTCTTTGCAGTACAGTGACTGATTAGGCACACCGGCATTCACTTGCGCATTAAGACCGGCCCTTTAAAAGACCAGGAGAGACGAGCAGACAGTGCTAGTGGGCCAGTTGGCAGCGTACAAGCTGTGTGGTGGTTATCTTGGTGGATTTGTGATTTCAACCTGTGACTTTACTCCCGTTTGGAGGGAGGGTGTTATTAGTTTCTTTTGTTAGACACTAGTGGATTGGTTGTGTATACCATTCTTTTCTCAGTTGACTTTGCTTATTTGTTTACTCTGTTAATAAAACTCCCTAAG
>JBBPCS010004839.1:0-10975 GCA_037974645.1 Hollardia meadi | reverse complement strand
CACACACACACACACACACACACACACACACACACACACACACACACACACACACACACACACACACACAGAGTTAGTTTTCTGACCACCCCAGTAGAGCTAAAGTATTTCACAGGTTGCACAAAGCTCTATGAAAGAGTAAATGGAGCAGTAAAGAGCGCTTGGCTGTTCTCGGTGTATGATAAAAACAGGCCTGGTGAAAGTGATCCAGAGTGTTTGTGAGGGAGTAGCTTTACAGTGAGGATGTTGATGATGCTTTCATTTGACTGCGTGGTGAAGTTTAAAGGGACAGTTCACCCTGAACTTTCCTCTTACCTGTAGTGCTATTAATCCATCTAGGTTGTTTTGATGTGAGTTGCTGAGTTTTGGAGATATCGGCTGTTGAGATGTCAGGAGGAAGCGTGCATCTACTGTACTCATGGACAAGAGGCTAGCTAACTAAGCTAGATAATGTTACAGCTCAGCTGAGGAGGACGCTATTCATTTTTACATCCCGCCCTGTCACAAGCACAAGCCTCTCGTCCATAAGTAGATGCACATTTCATTTTGTGCTTGTGATACAATGTAGTTCGGTAGAAAGAAAATGGTTCCTACATGGAACTGCTCACAACTAGGTGTGTGTGTATTATCTTGAGTCACCGGGTCATAATTTCTGGAAAGAGACATTGCCATTGAGTCTTTCAAATGGATGCTTTTGGAGCATTAAGCAGCACAAGACAAGTGCCATCTAGTTCCATTATATTGGAGAGAAAGCAGACATCTCCACAGCCAATATCTCCAAATTGAGCAACTCACACCACAACTATCTAGATGGATGAATGGCACTACAGGTAAGAGAAAAAAATATGCATTTTTGATTTGGAAGTGAACTGTCCCTTTAAAGGTGCTTCCAAAGCCTTGTGATGATGCATTATTACAAGTTGGGTGTTATTTTGTAGTTTTTGCCATCATTCTTAGTTGTATATGTTACTAGTTTTGGACATTATGAAAAACATGACTACTACCATAGTACTACCTTAATATTTCTGAAAGCGCGTGAATATGTTGCAAATCAATTTAACAATGTTGGATATTATATCCAGGTTATTATGGATCCCGCTGCTTTCTTGGCAACGTCGGCCTGTGATGTGTTGCCTTCGTTTGGTTGGATTAGTTAGGTTTAGAAGCGAGAAGAGAGATTGGTTGTAAGAGAGGCCCGTTTTACACAGAGATACATGTGTAATGCATTTACATGCAGCGCACCATTGCGCTTTGTAAACAGTGGAATAACATGACAATAATAATCATTTACCGTCCCTGCTATGTGGTGGATGATCTCGTCCTCTACTCGGAGGGTAAGTGGCTCCCGAACCTTGGGTTGTCTCCAAAATTTGTAAACATTCTCAGTTGATTTTCTTCTTCTTAGACTTAGCTGCTAATGGCTGCTAGCTGCTTAATTTCCCTCGGTTGTCTGTCGCACACAAACCACGTCGACAAAACGTCACAGCCCTGTCTTGTTGTTCCGCCTTGTCGGCTCACTCCCATTTATACAGATGTCGATTCGGCGCTGTTATTACCTCGGTTGCCATCTCAGGTGGAACAACTTTGACCCCCCCACCCCCCCCCATTACGCCTCTGTGACCGTTTATACAGAAGGCGAGGCGCAACAGAGGCACATTGAACGGGCTGTGTAAAAGCTACTGTTCACTGTAGCAGTAATCAATTGGAACTAATTGGCCATACCATGACCAAAAGACCATGTACACAAAGTGAGTGTTACACTCAGTAGAAATGATGTGCAAAACTATAAAAAAAAACATTAACACACGTGTTAAATGCAAATTTCAACAACACATCCACAAGGAAAAATCTTGGACAACCCAACCCCCCCCCCCACAGATCTTCTGTGCTCCCGGGTTTGAACATGTGTGTGTGAAACATCCATGGTTTAGAATTTAGAGCTTCTTTGCAGCTCATTGGTCCTGCTGGTATTGAGCTTCAGGTGATTGTTGTTGCGTCATGTGACCAAGCTCTCTATCAGTCCGCTTTAGAAATAGTCTCTAAGTAAAGACAGCATCATGTTTCTCAGTGGAAATTATTCACTACGTTCAATATAGTGATACAGTAACTTCCTTCTCGACAGAAAATGCAGTTATAACCTTTAATTGAATTTAAAAGGTATGTTGATGCACTCCCATTTTGGATATTTGTGTTATCATGCGGCAGATTTTCTGGTAGTTTTCATGGCCTTGAAATCCTCATCATGTTGTTTTTGTTGTAACATTTCATGTGCTTTTATAAATTTGTAACATTAAGGTGCTTTGCTGCAACTGTGGCAAAACATTTCTTGCAAACAGTTTTATTTTCAGTACGTGCCTCATTTGGTTTTATAAAATGGCAAAATTGTCAACAAACATTTACATGAACATTTGCCAGGGCCTATGTTGATGTTTATGTTGAAGTTTTAACAATATCAACCTAGCATTATCTCTTTATACAGCATAATGTTGGCCTTGTGTTTGAGCAAGAATCCTCCTCTCCGTGAGCAAGAAACTGGACCAGCTCAGGATTCTTTTCCTGACCTCTGGCCTCTCTTTGGTTTCAGGGAGCAATGAAATACCACAACAATAATAAGAAGTGTGATGCAGGCTATATGTACAAAAAAAGCACCTCAGTCCGTTTTCCAGAGCATAAATAAACCAAAATAAACACACAATCATTACTTCCACTGGCAGCCTTCAATCTGCAGCTGTTTTCCAGTATGATGTCATCACCTTCGATGCAATCAGATGTTGACAGTAAGCTTGAATTGCACCAAAATCCAGCCAGGATCCCCAGTTTGAGAGAGGTGCTTGCTATCTGAGTGCCTTTGCATTGCTGCGCAGAGCGTGGCAGCTCCGAGTCACGCTTATGAACTCGATGTGATGCCATCCATATCAAAACAGGCCCCTCAGGAAGGGGTTTGTGGAGGTGTTTGGGAATAAACACAATCAAATTCCACACGCACATAACGTCAGCAACTTCCTTTATCCGGTTTCCTTCCCATTGTTTGGCTCTGTTGGGGGGGGGGGGGGCTATGATGTTTTTTCACCGGCAGCTATAATTCTGCAGCTGTATGTCCGTCAGGTTGGTTGCCAGGTCTGACCCTGCTGAGCATCTATCAGCCTGCTGGCTCTCTGTGCCAGAATGAAGCACTGTTTGCTTTATGACTGACTGACTCACTGAAAGCTCTGGTTTTCATCTCTACCTGGCTGCCCGCTGATCTGTTCTATATTGCTATATTATATATTGCAACTGTGATTTGCTTTTGTTCAGTGTCTGTTTAATGTTGGATTGCAGTGCAAACTAAAACACTGTGTACATTAGGATTGATTTAAGAGCAACGTGTTTCTATGTGTAGTTCATGTGCCACCGAAGGTTTGATCTACTTAATATTCTAGCACTTTGGTTTTTGTGCTCTTGTTTCATACTGGTTGTTTCCACAGATTTAAAGGATCATTCTGATTTATTACATGCAGAAATAGGAACATTGTACTCTCAGCAAGTGAACTGTGGACACTTAGGGAAGTCCTAAGCATGCCAATGCTTATTTGGCAGAAAACCTGAGCCAAAACGTATCACAGTTTACAGACTGACTTCCTGGTACAACTTTGACCTACGTCACTTCACTTCACTTGAACTTGATACCTTATACTTGTAGCAGTTTTTCCATGTTTCCCACTGTTCCTGAGTTATTGGTTGCTGTTTAAAGACGTAATAAATGTCTGAAATAATAATGGCATCCCTGTGTGTGTGTGTGTGTGTGTGTGTTTGTGCTGCAGCGATGGAGGAGCTGGTGTGTGAGCTTCGTCTGTTCCTGGACCTGTTGGACAGGGAGTATCTGAGCGCCGGGGTTCGAGAAAGGAAGATGCACCTCTCTAACATCCTCCACAGAGTCCTCTTAGATAAAGGTGTGATAACAAGACACACTGCACCATAAACCTCGTCAGATGCACTTTGAAGTTTTCTGCAGTTGACAATTCTATAATTAGATACCTGACATTAGGTGTGTGCAGGGATATTTTCCAGCCCTTGACTTATGGGTGCATTCTGAACTCTCACACGCAGACAGGTTGAAGCACTTTGGATAGATGGGATCTCATTGTTTTAGTGTAGATAAAACTTGCATAACTTCAGCTAAAAAAAAAAAAAATCTATTTCCATTTCAAAACCGTTCACAGCAAGGAGTGTGGATTATCCTAAGTCATCAGGGTCGTTTCTGAAGAGAGATCTTGTAACTAAAAAGTTGGGGTGCAAGTAAAATCTAAAAGATCTCTATCTAGACAAAAATGAATCCATCAAGCAAACAATCAGCAGTTTAATTCAATAATGAAAATAGTCACATCTATTTGCCTTGATTGATGGATAAATAAAAAAAACCCAGTAAATTCATGAAACTGATTTGTAGAGAAGAAGTGTGGTAATTGTCCTTATTGAAGCTTCTGAAAAAGGCGCTGTAGGCAAGGTTAAAGAAAGTTCTTTTGCTGTAGTTGATGGTTACTATACATTCTAGGACTTCCATACTATAAATGTCCATACTTTAGCAATCAATAAATATCCATAATACTTTCCCCCCTTCTTTTATTTTGTTTGATAAATGAAAGTTGATGTCTGCCAATATTAAAATTAAATAATTTAATCAAATTCAAACAATTTAATTTGAATTGAGTTAAAATTATTCAAATTTAAATGAAAAAGGTTTGGGTTTTGTAATTTTCATTTCCTACATTAAGTTGCACATGGTCTACCAATTTGAAAATGAACAGTCAGCTTTATATTCTCTTTGATTATTTGTAAATAGATACAGAAGCAAACGGAATGCTGCTCATTGCTCTGCTCTGTCGCACGTCGTCGCAACTCATAATACAGCACCCATTCACTAAAAACATTCTTAAAGTACCGATATTAATAAAATGTGGTATTACCCTTTTTAATGGCAAGGTATTGCGATACCTGTCTCGTATCGGTATAGCGTGCAACACTAACGGGCAGTATTGGCAGACATAAACTTTCATGTAAAGAGATTGAGACCTAGCCATTATTTGAGTAGCAGCTTATGTTTGAAAGTTTCGGTGCTGATTCTTTTCACTAAGGTTTTATTAAAAGTGTAACGAAAAGTATATTTTTTATTCTGACAGTACAGAAAATCCTCACTGAAGAGGTTACTTTAACTTTTTTTAAAAACTTTTTTTAATGTCAAGGAGCCAAAACAGAGCAGACAAAGTTTTTTTCCAGTTGGATTACAGAAATTTAAAATATGTAATATTTTTCCTCCTCATGCTCACTCACCATTTTCTCTCAATTTCTGTCACTTGTCCCTCCTCCCCAGAGCCTTCATTCAAGTCAGAGATCCACAGTGGTCTGCCGGCCCCGCCTCAGATGCCCCTCCCTGAGATCCCTCATCCCTGGCTGGTAAGACTTTACAGTAACTCTTACTAAAGCTGAAGAGTTACATTTTACACAGGCAAAGTTTTGTCCTACAGGGAACTGAAAACATCTTAACCGTGTTAACAAAATAATCCATCATGCTCCGCTTGAAATGTTCTGCCCTTGTATAGGCTGTTGTTTTGCAGGATGTAATCACACCCGATGGTATTGTATTATGAGAAGGACACACATATGTTCGGCTCCAGCATGTACTGTACTTTAGACGTCCTAATAAAATGAGGTGTTTCTCAGCCAGGCTGCTGTGGTGCCAAAATTCTGACAACTGGCATGAAGTTTACTTGTTGTCATGGCGATGTTGCCGAATTCTGATTTGGACTATGTAATGCAATTAACTTACAGGTCATATGACTCTGGGTGGGATTTTTGCACGACATTTTCCAGTTTTTCTCATACATTCATTTGTGGCAACCCACCATAATACAGTATTAACATTGCCTGCCACACATTAATGTTCTATTTTTGGAGTTGTGTGTCCCCCAAATGGCTCTTTCTCACAAACACACACACGCACCGACTTGGCATGGGCGAGCTGCCAAATATCAATGGCCACGTAAGTATATTTGGTGACTAATTTTAGCATTCTTTGTATTTATTTTTTTATCCTTCCAAGAGAAGGACGCATCTGTTGTCGATTAACTAGTGGGCAGTCTCCCCTCGCTCTACCCCTCCTGTCTACTGACAATCACACATGCTCTGCAGAAAAAACATAGAGAGACGTCTTTTGCCTTCACATCTGTTGTGAAGGTGATGGGAAGTGATGAGCAGCATCAGTAAGTTGATGCATAATTTTTTTTCAAAATCCTCAATGTGGATTGGTCACTCTAGCCAATACTTAGTTTGCTTCACATGGTCAGTATCATGGCCGATACAGCTCCACCAGAGCTTCAGTACTCTAAACACAAGCAGCTGTAGAAGAAAATTGGGCAATATGAATGTTTATATCAGATTTATTTATATATAATTTATATCTATTCTGCAGTAAAAAAATCTATCAAGTTGCATACAGGTGTATAGGACTGCAGGGAAGTAGCAGGGTTCTGTTTCTAATAAATAAACTACTTGGTATCAGATCAGTACATAGATTTGAGTACTTGTTGATACTGTCCAGCATTTTAGGCAGTATCAGAGGCATTTCTGATACTGGTGTTAGTATCAGAACAATCCTAGCTTTCAATACTTAGCAGCTTTAATACTAGCATGTATAAGACACCTGTCAACAAGTCAAAGTTCAAACTAAAACACACCTCGGAGCTTTTTTGCCACATGAATGTCAGGATTAGTGTAACAGTGAGATGCTGAAGCCATGAGCGAAGTGTTTGAGGGTGTTTTTACAGCCTCTTGTTAAGCAGTAGGAAAGCTAGTCATGGCTACATTGCATCACAGCCACTGTAGACTGCAACATCTCTGCTATGGCAATTATGTGAGTGTGTGTGTATGTAAGTGATATAGTGTGAGTGATATGAGGAACATGCTGTGTAAAGAGAACCAGCATGAGGAATATCGGGGAGTGTGTTGTTAGTGTCAGAGCAGATGCTCCTGATGGAAAGCAGGTGGCTGGTATGGCTCGCAAAGCCTTCCCCCATAACAATAAGCCACAACACCTTGTTTTACATCCTCTCCCTCTCTCTCTCTCTCTCTCCACATACACACATGCGCGCACGCACACACACACACACACGAAAACCCACTGAGGCACAATGCCTTACCGTGCAGTTTGTAATTAGAACCAGTCCACAGACTCACCTCCTCCAGTGACCCCAGTGTGTGTCTGGAAATCACAGCCGAGGTTTTCTCGGAAAACTAGACGAGAGGAGGAGTGAGGAGCAGTGATGTCTCTCTACTGTTTGTCTCCCTCCTCTGTTCCTGTATTTGTAGCAACTGTTGTGATCTTTTGGAATTTTGGATAACAGATTTAGGAGTTAAGCTATTTCTTGCCAAACTGGGTATTAGAACACAGTACAGTAAAGTAGAGTAAAACTTTGCTTTACAGGCAGTAGTCCAACATATAATATATCAAGATCCATATCTCCTACACTGTCAACATAAATTATACATAAATCATGAAGAAAGGAAAGTGGGACGCGATAACAGCCCGAGTCGAGTTTTCGTAGTTGATTCTCGTTCAATCAATCTGTATCTATTTGCGTTACCTTTGGGGAGACTAAACCTCCACCCTGATGAAAACATCTGGAACTCAACCTGTCAAGGATGTTGAGGTTCCAAAACAATAGTCTTTGCCTTTGAAAGGACCCTCACTTCATAAAGGTGCTGAAGGTCATTAAGAGTAGCACCAGTAATTCTGCAGCACATCTTGACAATTTTTGCCAGTTTGTTCCTATTTTTAACACTAAGAACAACAACAAATCATAGAAAGAGAAAGGACAGACTCAACAAAAGAAGAATAAAATATTTTCATCAGTGTCATATCCATGTTAAAACTCTGCAACGTCCTTAAAAAGAACAATTGTTGATATGCATTTTCACATATAGCATATATTTGCATCAAATTAAGCTTCTCGTTGAGGACAGTGCCCAAATACTTCTGGATCACCCTTAATTACACACAGTGCACAGGGGGAAGGGTCCTTCTCTGAAAATCAATAAATAAAATACATTTATTTGATGAAAGACTGGTCACACCAGCTAACAAATTAATCGAGCAATGGGCCGTGAGCCGGCTCCTCACCCTGCAGAATACTCACTATACATTATACAGAGCCAATCACCGGCACACACTCCAAGTTTCCCTCTTATATGTAGTTAAAGGCAGATCAATCCATGGTTACTGTGAAGAGCAGTGCTGCAACATTAGCAGGCTAAGGTAGATTGCCAATACCGATCTATTAAAAATGACCCTGAGTGGCCCCATTACCAACACTTGGGGTCAGCTCAGGGCCCAACAATTACAGCACTAAAACATACGAAGTAGAAATATAACCTATATATATTTAAAAAAATAATATACAAGTAACAAATGTGCAGGACGTGCTGAATAACAGCAGTAAGGTACAATTTTCATAAATACACTTGGATGCAATCCCAGCTACTGTCTTTTATTTTCTTCCAGTCTCTCTGTCGCTGTCTCCCTGCTCTGAAATTACCAGGCATCACGTTTCCTCACTGACCTCTGGATAAGCTGTCCAGGCAGAGAGAAAAATATCTGTTCCGCACGCTCTCTCCACTCTCCATTCCATCAAGTTGTTAAGTTGGACAAAAAGATAAATGGGTGAAAGGAAGAAAGAGGGGAGGAGGCTGCAAAAGAGAAAGGAGTAACCTGGGTAAGGAGTTAAAGAAACAAAGAAGAAGATTTAGTGCAGATGAAACGCTCAAACCCTGTTTCGTCAGGTTTTAACACATCGAGTACAGTTAATTTACAAGATGGAATATTTTATAAAGTCTTAGATGGGAGTTACTGTTGGTGAGTCAGTGCAATAAATAGACAAGAAAGATCTGGTGGAAGAATAGAAGAGTATGGAGGAGGAAGAGATGGCCTTGGCCATGGTCTGTCTGTGAACCGTCAAGGCTCAGTGCCGAGCCAAACCAACACTCTCTGACAGACTGAGAGCCTGCGGCTTTAGAAGCTATCAATGCTGGAAACCCCAAAACCTATGGCAGCCATTTTCATTACTCACTGTTATATAAGGAATAATCATTGAGTATTATTATGGATTTACAATCCAATCGTTGTGACACTGGCATTGCACCGATTGTAAATTACTCAAACATAAAAGTAAAACGTTCATTTATACAACTTTCATCTTGCTGTGCATTTTGACACACACTCTATTACCTCCTGACATGCTTTTAAGTGCATGGTACTGAAATGGCTAACATTAGCTAGTGCATTATCAATCACTACCCTAGCAAAATTGGTTGATAGGTTATTACCTTTTTTTATTTAACTTTTTCTTACTTTATGCACATACAACTATACATAGCTTACCAATTTTTAGCTACTGCCCAAGCATGAACATATTATAATGATCTATTACTGTTGTGTTAGCAAAGCAGAACTAGTATTTGTGTAATTGCTACTTCATTTAAATAGGTAAGAGGTCATGCTAGCAAAAATCCTAGCTAAGTAAGACCATTTTAGCTGTTCTAAAATTATTGTAAAGTAACACATGGAGTGATTTATAGTTACTTATATTTGTATATTTTAACCCTAGCCTGCTAGCTAACACAAAAAATTAAATATTTTTGAGTTTCATATATGGTCCAATTTCAAAGTAGTTCAGATTAAAAAAAATTTTTATTTCCAGTAAAGCAAGAGTGTTTTTCTTAAATCAATAATTGATGTCTTTCTAAATATTAGCTGGTTGTAAAATGAAGTTTTATAAATGTAAACCTGTGGCTTAGTTAATATATTGTGTCATTTTATCACTTAGCTTGCTAAAATGTGCGCTATTAATGCCATAATGAACCACTTTTGAATGTTTGTCTAGCTCTTTTAAGCTAATAAAGCTAAGCCTGTTAAACATTTACATTAATGAAAGCATCCTTTGTTTTGACAACTTGACAGTGTTGCCTTATGACAGTCAGTGTATCTAATAGTGGGGCACGATGGTCACATGTTAGCCTCAGCATTAGCAAAAAGAAACAAAGAGACGATGTGTATGAACTACTATGTAGCTGAGCGCACAGACTTGTTTCCCAAGGGCAGGCTGGGCTTCATACACACAAACACTAATATCATTAGGGATCAGGAGACACAGCAGTGCCTATTTTAAGGCCCTATTTTAGTTTTTGCTGGCTCAAAGTGGTCTACTTTGAACCACCCCATGTCTCTTCCCTTCATTTTGTGTGTGCGTGCATGCGTGTGTGTTTGAAGAGGGTCATTCAAGGGCGGAGCAATTCCTGAAGGGGACACCAAACATGCCACCAAAAGTACTGTTTAACAAGAAAAATGCAACAAACTGTATTAAATGTAGAGGAAACGCTGATTACTACTTTTAAACTATACTGAATAGTTGTTCGTAAGAGGTTTTTGTGTGTTCAACCAGCAATACCACAAATGGCCAGTGGGTGGCACTGGTACACCATATATGGATGTAGTTTTCCTAATTACATGAGTATGGTGTGATCTAATCTAAAAGAATCTCCGTGAGAAATTTTCAGTATGAAGTTGCCTTGTAATCATCTTTTGTTTTAAGTTCACTTTTGCAAAGCACTTACTTTAGGTTAGCCGCCCACCACCAACACACTCTCAAAGAGACCGCTCCACAGACACTCGTACCAAGTGCTAATGTGTTTGGGAGTGCGGGTTTGGTCGGCAGTGGACCAAACCACTGTGAGGCATATGAAGGGGGGAACCCAATCTTTAAAAACTTAAAAAACACATTGTTCTACATCTATAATTAACACAGGTGTTTTCAATGCATATTATTATATTATTAAAATTATATGTTTACAATAATATGGATATTGAGGAGGACAATTCTCTGTTAATCCAGGGAATGGGGGGGGGGGGGGGGCGTAAAAAAAATAATTCAGAATGTTAAAACAAACA
>JBBPCS010004838.1:0-10975 GCA_037974645.1 Hollardia meadi | reverse complement strand
CATACATATACATACACACATATATACATATACATACATATACATACACACATATATATACATATACATACATACACACATATATATGCACATATACATACATACACACACATATATACATATACATACATACACACACATATATACACACATATATATATATATATACACATACATATACTGTATATATATATAAAATCAGATTTGGCTCACCAAGAAGCATTGCAGGGTAGTGTGAGAAGACACTATAACTGGCCTCAGCCACTGGTTCAAAAGACAGAGGAGCCATTGGTGAGAGGAAGCCAAGAGCCTGAAAGAGAATACACTCAATTATCAGATTAAGATATGAAGTGACAGCGTTTGGAGTTACGACTGCTGCCTGAATGGAAAACTAAGACTATGACTCACAGAATCCTCATTCAGGAAAGAAACTAGGGGTTTGTCTTTCAGGGTATCCCTCCACTTCCGGTCCCACTCAGCCTCCAGCTCTCTGATGGAACTCCTGACTTCAGGAATTCCTTCCCTGGAAATCTTCTGTCTGGTGGTAAAACAAGACCTTAATTCACTGGCACACTAAGATATCCCACTGAGGTCATTCTTCCATGATTAGAAACTTATCTTGAGGACAAACCCCAAGTGAAAACCCTCTCTAATATCTGGGTCAGTGTGTACCTGATGAGGTGCAGGTTATGCAGCACACGAGCCATTTGCTGACGCTTCTCCTGCAGGTGCACAGGATTGAGAAAGGGTTTGGGGGCGTCAGAGACTCGACGGCGCTCCTCCCTCAGGAGCTGCAGCGCATGGTTCATCAGCTCCAACACACACAGGAGGTTCAGCTGGCCGGCCTCGTACACGTTCCCTGAACTCAACTGAAAAACATGCATCAAAACGATCAACAATCCGACTGGAAATATCTCCAGTTGCCACAAAGATTTAAGTACGTGGCAGCTGGGTGAATTAAACTATAGACTCAAGAACCTCACGTTGACCCTCACCTGATGTGGGAGCTGTTCAACTCGCTCCAGCAGACTCCGAGGAATTTTGAGGACTCGATCCATCCCATCCAGGACGTATTGATCGACATCGCCCTTCAAAACACTTTCCACGGCACGCTGCTCCTCTTTGGTACTTGACAGCATTCCATCAATGGCCGACCACAAGAAGCGCACCTTCAGACAACCAAGTACTTATGTGAGAAATAAACATTTCTTTACAGGAATTAAAAATAAAGCTTTCCCTCCTGGTTTGGAGAAAAGTATTTTGAGTGAGTGGTGTTCAGAGGAGCTAAGATTCATTTGAAAACTGGTAATTTCATGTCGTTCACACAACTTCAGACCTTCAGGTGAGACATTTTGTAAATTTCCAATAGACCGGCCAATATTAAGGTCTATTAAATGTTTCCTCAACTGTAACTTAACTGCCTTATTCTCTGTTAATTGTGTTAATGCCGACAGGACTGGGGAGTTATGGGAAACAGACATTGAGGTTAAACCAAGGGGTGGTCAGATGCTTTGAATCACCTAATATTTACATGTAATAGACTCAGACAGTGCAGCACACGCCTCACTTTCTGAACAAAATTAATCCAGGGATCTCTCCCTCTGTGTGAACTGTAAAAAATAATTTGGAACTTACTTTCACTGTATTTGGAAATATTTCTAAGGGGCTTTGCTCAATTTTGCATGCAATATTATTTTTTCTTGTCATTTTACCTACAAGGCAACTCGCTGTCTGCTGGACAGCTGACTTTGATGGAAAACATCTCAGTGCTACATTAAAGGGCAACAACAACCTCTTTTATAACATATGGCAACCTTTCCTGAATTATTTTCCTGATGATCTTGCTGGCCTTCTGCAAAGGCCATCTGGACTTTGTCTTCACAAACAGGTCATATTCCTTCCTTTAACATGGTATAAATGTATACGATATACTTAAATTGTATGTAAACGTAATCCATGTACGCCAATTAATGTGTTTTGTAATTTGCCAACATCTGTGCTTGCTGGCTGGTGGTTTGATTATGTAAGATTAATAAAATAGTGAATAAACACTTATGTCTTTGTAACAAATCAGGAGTATAAATCGTGCCTCATTTGTGTTGAAAGTTTTACAAACCTTTTTGATCTTCTCAGCTGGAGAAACTCCTTCCTGTGTAGAAACACTGCCGTGACGCCTGGAAGGAGAGAGTCCAGCTGTTAAATGTTTTGTTTTCAAAGTGTTTCTTTTTGATTGACAATCTCCAACTTTGGGTTATTCTTTATTAATCGCTGATCTACAAAAAGTTGCACATCGTTTTATCCATTTCAAGCAATCAAGGAAGCTTATTTGTCCTTGTTCAACACTGGGTTGCACAATGAAATGAAGTTTGTAGTTCTCTTCGTGCTGCACCATCAAATATAGAGGCGAGATATTAATTAAAATAAATACAATACTGTACATTTGTTAAATGTGAGTCTGGGTGAATGTAAACAGCAGAGATGGTGATGATAATATGGTAAACGTCTTCACATTAAGAGTTCTGGGAAACATTGTCCGTCAGCTTTGACTGTGTTTGAGCTCCAAGCATCAATGATGTCACAGACTCCGCCTCCCCTCGTCCTGCGCTCTGTCTGCTCGGAAAACGGTTCCACCCGTCCATTTCGTTTTCCTGCAACTGGACATCAACGAGGAGCAGGTTTAAGTCCAAGCTGGGCTAGCATGGCTCCAATCCTGGATCTCTCTCCTCTCCTCTCATGGGCAGTGATCGTCCCCCAAAAAATCTGCTACTGTTAATTTAAACCCTGCGCCTCCTTCTCTGATACCAATGTGTGGATTTCGCTGAAGTGTTTCAACAATAAAGCCAAAAAATAGAAACAAAAATTAAGCAAGTTTGAAGAAGCCTCCAGCTCCTGTCGCCATTTTTTATCTTTACTCAGCTATCAGCCACAGCTCCCTCCACAGTCGCCAGCTGGAACCAAATGCTGCTGCTCGCCCATTACCAGGACAGAGGCATGATGATCACATCAGCGCTGTACTCGCTTCTCCCAGGACACGGTTTGAGATGGGGTTTTTGCGATTGAAGCCCCTGCACAATGAAACTCCGCCTACTGAACTCAGACAGGCCAAGTGTTCTCTTTGAGAGTGTTTTTATGTACACTTTATTCCCGTTTCATAATTATTTTAATGCCTTCACTTCCTCTGTGCTCATGTTCTTTGGCCTTATTCTCTTTTTTGAGATGACTGGTTTTACTTCCTTTTGTAAAGCACTTTGTAACATTGCTAAGAAAACTCTGAAATGTTATTATTAAAAGTATCGAGGAAAAAAAAGTCATACATACTTGAGTAGCTCATCGTACTTGGTACCCTCTGCTCTGATGTCCCTCACAGACTTAACAAGGAGCCTTGAGAGGAAAAACAAAAAGACAACAGCTTAAAAAACAGAAATGACAAAAACAAAATGACTTCCATGTGCAAAATAAAATAAACAGCAGGTTTGGCATGTCATGGCAGGACAAGCAAAGATGTGACTGACAACATTTAAAATGACCACCTTTCTTTAAATGAGCTACTTCCATGGTCCTGGTATTGTGCACTCTGGCTCACAATATACCTTTTCCACAGCAGCCATTTTAGCATGAACTAGCAACACGTGTTCCCAATGATACTAATTAAGGTTCTGTCCATTCAGCTCAAACAGGGTGCTGCTTTCTGTGTGTTGGCTCACTGGAAAGGTTCTGTTTAATTAATTAAACCTCTGGTTATCTGCTATTTTCTGTCAAATTGTCTGAGCCACTGAGTCCTCGTTATTTGTTTCATGTGCTTTTCCTGCTATGACAAGACAACATTTCTGAAAAAAGGGACACAGATTTACAGAAACACCTCCAGCAGCTACCAACAGGCTCATTAGCCTCATTAAGGAAACAGGTGAGGCTTTATTCAAACAGCCAATGAAACATGCAACATCAAGAGCAGTGAGATTGATTAAGGGTGCTTTCTCACCGAACCTGTTTGGTCCAGAGTTTAAGACTTTTCAGATTGTTCTGAACCCAAATTCCAGGTGTGAAGCCTCCCACAGTCCGGACCAAAAACCACAAGAGGTGGTCTCGACCAAACTGACCCGTGATTTGGTTCATGTCAAGTGTGAAAATATTTTTCAGACTTTCGGAACAATGACAGGAAGTTACAGCAGGCTGTCATCATAACCGGAAACCAAAAAGAGAAAAATGAGCCATGGGAGCACATGGGGGGAGGAGGCGACCAAGTTCTTAATTTAAATATGGTCCGACGACATCATAAAAAGCCAACTGGGAAAAAAACGGCAACACTTTGCAGGTATTTAAGGAGAGGTAAAGAGAGAGTTTGAACCAGTCAATGATTTGAACAAACACCGACGTCAGACACACACCAATCAATATTAAGTATTTGGAGACACAGCCCATGTAGGGGGATCATGTTAAGATCTTTAGTTCGCTGACACACTGTACTTGTAATGCGAAAGCAAAACCAACCAGATCAAACGTATACTATGTAGCAAAAACATGAACCTTGGTTCAGACATTAGTACGAACTTTCAGGTGTGAAAGCACAACAGAAATACCTCTGAAAAGAATTAGTTAATTCCAGTAATAGAAAATTATATTCAGCAAAAATTCAGACAATATAATCACACAATAGAAATAATACAATAACCGCATTCTCCAAAGAACACAATACAGCTAATAAGTTTGGAAACTAAATGAGCCTTATTGATTACAGTTGACATTTTCAACATGTTAAGTATTCTCAAGTGTCATCTTAAATGGACTGCTGCTGTTTATTGGAGACCTTATGTCTATTACACTAGTCTATAACAATGTTGCTATTTCTGACTCTAGAAAAGAATAGTAAATATAAACATATTATCACATCTCAGTCAGAGAAAGTCAGAGAAATTCATTGCCATAACCTGAGTTGCCTTAGTGGTATGTTGATGAGGTGTCCTGCAGCAGTTTCACTGATGTAAATGATGAAATAACATCTACAGTAGCACTGTCCAGCTGGAAAGACTGACTACCAAAGACTTACTGGGCTTGTCTCTGATACTCATGGAGAAAACGATCCTGATGCACTGCGGTTTTCAAAAACCTGGCGGTGACCAGGTTGAGTCGCTTCACTGCCAGGTCCAGGGAGGAGGCTGGCATCGATGCAGCCTCGGGAACCCAGCTGCCATCTGATAAAGACAATATTCAAGATTATTTGATAGTCTTTTGCATGAAAACTCCATGTTTAATTATAAGAAATGGGATGAAATTAATCAATTCCTGGACATTTGCTGTGTCACTCTATACTTTAAATTTTTTTTAACTAGACCTACCTGTGGCGAATGTCTTCATTTCCTGCAGCATGACATGATTGGCCAAATTTAGCATCAAGTTGATAAACTTGGGGCCTCCGGGTGAGAGAAACAAGGATGCTACCACTTTGGATCCTGCATTTGCAGTCTCATCCTAAATACATTAGAAAACAGGTGATTGTCATCAATTTATTTCTGTATTATTTACATTTACATTCTTTCCCCTATTTATTTCCCCACACTTATTTCTGTATTTCTTTTTACATTTCTTCGTACTACATTTCTGATTCCTTATGCAAACGAGGGGGCTGTCATTCAAGTGTACACATATTATTTTTGGTGCATTTAATGACATATTAATTTATTTATTGTGTAAATTTATTCATTTATTTTGGCATTTTCAGTCCCCCATAGGAGGAGACTGGATAACAGGAAAGTCAAAAGCAACAGAAGAAAAGATGGGTATGATATGTGAAACTACCTGGACAGATGTATAATAGTCATTCTTACCATTATTTCTCGCAGCCAGGCAAATGTAACTTTGCGGAACTCTGCATCTGCTTTGTGGTTCAAAACAGGCCAGCAGTACCTAACACATAACAAACCTTGTTTACAATGAATTCTGGGCACCTACATTAAACACATTAGCTGATCATGTCTAACTTTACCTGTATGCCTCACTGAATCGTGTTGGGTTTAGTTTTTCCAACAGGAAGTGGGTTACTATGTAGAAGGCATCTTTGTTTGGTTTGTCAAACATATTCCTAATAACCATAAAATAACATGAAACACAGTTAGAATAAAGCTTAATGTCAAGACAACTTACTCAAGCCTCATTAGCTAATATTACGTTACTCACGGTCCCATGTTGATGTGTTTAACGTTAATATTGGTTTTGCCGATGGAAGACATCGCGGTGTCCGGCTGAAATCCAAGCCCGAGAAGAGCAAACCACAGATATTTTCCATTCTTTTTCTGATACAAAGCCGGGTTCGCCATTATTCCGAAATGGAAATAGCAACGTGAGAGGGGCGAACTGGTCAAAAGGCCAGTCAGGTCTTAATATGAAACGGCTAGCCAGCTAGCGTTAGCTGCTAGCCACAAAGTTTACTATTAGCTAGCCGAGTTAGCTTTCGAACTTGTTTTGTTTGTCGACATACATTTAACAAACTGTTAGCTAACAGATTAGCACTGCCGAGAAAAAGTTACAATATCCCTGGATTTGGTCGTGTTACGTTACGTTTGAGTTCATTTTAGTCTAACAAAGTTTAACTAATTATTGTAAGGAACACGAGAGCGTCACAGCAACAGCGCATACCGCCAATTTTTCACAATATTTACCCGGAAGTTGTTAAGAAGTAGTTCCGCCTCCACACTCAGTGTTGCCAGATTGAGCATATTTCCGCGCATTTCCTTTTGATCGCATTGGGCGGGGGAAAATAGTGTAAATAAAATTTGCGCTGCTTTTGTCAATATTTGTCGGGATTTTGAAAATATTGTGAAAACAGTATTACATAACAAACTGTTATTTTATGGCCAAAAACACAATACAAATTTCAATAAACTCTGTGTTCATTCACTTATGTTATTGACTCATTTAATTTGATATATATTTATTTGACGAGTTGTATTCAATCGTCGTTGGGGATAAGGGGAAACCAGGTTACCTTGATGTCATTATCATTGACATTGCTAACCAAAGTCAATATATTAAAGTGTAAGGTTAGAGTTCAATGATGACAGCAGCGTGGGTTGATAGCCTATTTATGTAAAATTTTATCTTTGGTTATTTGATCCAGATACGAAGCCTTGTATGTTTATGGTGTATTTTATATTACGTATGTAATGGTTTTACATGGGTTCCTAGCACAGTTATGATTTAGGCAGTTTTTTGTTGGAATGGACAGATTTTAAGTTGTAATTGGGCTAGAAACCATTGACATAAATAAAGATGGATAACGTGTCTCCACTTCCTCCCATTGTACAAAAATGAAGCCAAAATATCCCGGATAGGATCGCTGCCATCTTGCGCTGGTGACGTCATTTGGAGCCAGAGCCTGCTCAGTAGTGATCAGGCAGTGAAGCTGCAGTCTCCAGTTCCCGCCCAATCGCGAGCAGGGTTCAGCTGTCAATCATGATGTTTCACCCACTTATTATGGCATTAAATAAGTAATTAAAACCAAACTGATCAGAAAAACGAACACTTGAACATACATAAGTGTGATAAGAACTACCTAAAATGACAATAACCATCTTTGGGAAAAAATTATTTGAGGTGCACTTTTAAGTTTTAGTTTGGCCCATGTCCCATGCTAACATGGAGGGGGGAGAGGCTTATGACCTACTGTATAAGGCAGCCCACCACCAGGGGGCAATCGAGATGTTTTGGCTTGACTTTTGAGGAGTTACATTACATGACATTTAGGTGACGCTTTTATCCGAAGCGACTTACACATGCACAGGCCTTCGGATCACTGGCCGACCGCTCTACCACCTGAGCCACAGACACAAGTTCTCATGTTGTCTATCTTCATTCATTCATTCACAGTAAATGCTAGAAACAGTCTCATCTGGCAACCCTGTCAACACTGCAACTTGTAAGTGTACTTTTATTGCATCTTGGTAAATTTATTACGTCATGCATATGTTCAATATAACTAGTATGTTTTTATGCAAGGACCTCATGTACGTACAAAGGTGATTCATTTTATTCCATGTTGGTCAAGGGGAACTGGTTTTACCTGATGTTATCTTACAAAGAAGTGGAGAATATTACAGGCTTCAGGCTTGTTTTAATATTAAGGAAACCACTGGAAGACTGTTACCAAGCTTAGAAAGATATTGTATTGTTAAATAAGGGCTCTTTCTCCAAATAAGTAGTCTACAGGTTACATAATAGCAGTTGATTCATCTCCTCCTTTAGGCAGCCATCTGAACTGGACGTTCAACATCACAATATTCACAATAATAATATAAAATATATTGTTTTGTTTCCCAGTTACAATTTGCATTTAACTCCTGTAATAATACACATTGAGATATTCTTTCCCCAAGATTACATGTTGAAGGCTTGACAAATTTGACTTTATAAACTGTATTTTTAACATTTCATACTCATTTATAACCCATTATTAAATGCATTCACCCTACATTTACCCAAAAAAAATAGTCATGAGGTTTTGGAAAGGTGTTGCCGTAATAAAACACCAGCTAAACTTATGCAGAGATTTTATTTGTCCTTTTTTGCAGAACATACAATTGTTTAAGTCTTCACCACAACTGATCAGGTAGAACAGAGTAATAGTAAGAAATAAGTGCTTTTATTTTCTAATCATTCAAATCATTGTAGTTCTTTTAAAACCAGCTGGCAACACTCGGCCACCTTAGACGGCTCAGACGCTGATGAGTATTTGGAAATCTGAGAGCTGACCCCCAGGGAGCGAGCCAGGTCCTGGGCTGTCTGATCTGAGGCCACAATGGTTCCCAAGGCCACCAGCAGCCTAAACACAGCCTCCTTGTCTTGTACCGTCTCCAGAGCTCTGCTGACCACAGACAGGCACTGTGCCTTGGCCTCAAGATTGGGCTGGCTATGCAGGCAGCCAGCGTAGTTGAGCGCCACGGTGGCCAGGGCGATGTGGATGTTCTTGTTGCGGACAGTGGCCAGGTCAGCAACGCGTGATAGCACTGTTTCAAGGTGGGCCATGAGGAGAGCTCGGCCATGCCTGCCGGTAAAGCAGTTACACAGAGTCCGCAGCACCAGCATCTGGTTGGCAGGACGCCCCTCGGGCCTCATCAGGCTCAGAAGGTGGTTGCACAGCTGGACTCCCTCTGCATCTCCGCAGAGGCTCTCGTTAACCAGCGGGTGGCGCACTGCCAGCCTCATAATGTCCAGGACAGGAAACACAATGTCTGGAGTCCAGAGGGAAGGGAAGGGGAGTTTGGTTAGTGAACTGATGAACTTTAATGTTCAGTTATCTGTTATTGATAAGATGCTGTTGTACCTTCAGGCCAGTGGGAGGCCTTCCACAGCAGGTTGATCTGCTGGATGGTTGGGGGAGGATTGGAGGAGTTGGACTCACACACAGATGACAGCAGCCTTTCAAGGCTTTCCAGAATTTCCTCTGAAAGCTTGTGCTCCTGAGGAGCTCCTTCATTCAGCTCCTTCAGTTTGGCTGGTGAGGAAAGAACAAATCAATGACCCCCGACACAGCAAAGAAACTTTAATGAACCAGGAGAGAACACGCAAAATCTCTGAGGAGAGATTTATGATTTTTTTCTATAAAATGAAACATTGATGACTGAATAAGCATCATCAAAATAAAAAAAATCTTTATCATTTATTCAGAGTTTAACACATTAATAAACTCTTCTTCAGGACTGTTGCAGTGTGGTTTGATCAGATTTTATTGAATACCCACAAATAAAATGTATAATATAATATGTACGTGACATCACCTTTTTCCAACTGAGCCTCGCCCACTTCAAACCAGTGACAAGAGCACAGAGAATAAATACATACAGAAACATTTAATGTGATATAACCAAAACTCCTCTTTCCTTGTAATCTCTTATTGCAAAAAGCTGATTGAAAAGAAAAGTTTTCATGACATTTAAAGCAAATTTTATGCTTTAAAAGGTCATGATGGTTAATCATAAATTGCTGTTTAATTAACCGATTAAAAATGTATTAACCGACAATGTGTTTTATGCACCATTTCTCCGGAGCTCTCATATATTCACTTTTATACCACAAGGGGGCACACATCAACTTTGCAGTTCAGAAAAAACTACTGGCGCAACAGAAGAAGAATCAGTCGGTAGGATATGGTGAGGCAAGAAGAAGAGGGCAAAACATTGTCCAACGTGGGGTCATCTTATCTTATTATCTTATTATAAAAGCGAGGAATCTCTGTCTGTGTATCTGTCTCTCGCATATCTCGAGATCTGATTCAAATTTGGCGAGTGACTCACTGGGAATTCGAGTGAGTGCAGTGTCGAATTTGGTGAGATGTGGACACGCAACACGTTCGATTTGAATAAATTTCCAAAGAACTGGTGAACGACCGCTCTGTGGCGGTGGGGGATGTGACAACACGTCGACCGCAGGTATCACCAAATGGTGGACCGCGGTCCGGGCACGGACCAAGTTACGGTTCTATCTGGACCCGTGACCAATTTCTGATAAATGAATGAGAAAATGTAATAAACTTCACAGAGTGTTGTTTTTTTTCTCCCGATGGGCACAGCTACAAACTGCAGGCGCAGCTAATCCAGTCAATATGGCAATCGTTTACTGTGATCATAGCGTCACTCAAATGAGGCAATCAAATCGATTGTTTACTGGAAGAGAGATGTGGGAATGAGAAGATGTGGCTTGCTCGAAAGTAAGTAAAGGTGATACAGAAAATGGAGCGTTTAAAAGTGAATGGACAGATCAATATATGTTCATTCTTCTGACAGCCAGAACCAAATCTTTGTGTCTCATATGTTGTGAAACCGTGGCGTTGATCAAAAGCGGGAATGTTAAGCGTCACTAGGAGACCAAACACAGATCCTTTGAGGAAACACATCCACAGAAGTCCGAAGTGAGAGCCCAGTATGACAGATCTACCCGACTCATCACACATTCATTTACAGCCCAGCAACGTGCAAATGAATGTTCA
>JBBPCS010004837.1:0-10975 GCA_037974645.1 Hollardia meadi | reverse complement strand
ACACACAACTTTCACCCAGGAGACAGGAGTTTGCATCCCATGTGAAACCAAGCGTCACCAGTAATTTCCTGAACCTAACCATGTAGGTTTTGTGCCTAAACTTAACCAAACGTCACCGATCTTTTCCTAAATCTAACCACATGTTTTTTGTTCCTAAATTTAACGAAAAGTCACTGTTGTTAACAGTGACTTAACCAAAGTAACGTAGACCTTGTAGGGTAGGAAGCCAAAGGGCCCGTTGTGCATCAGGGAAGGCTAAGCGCGTCATCCGGCGACGCCAAAGGGTACCTTGCGCGTCTGGATATGACGAGAAGGGCGCATGACAAAACGCTGATGTAACGAGCTGGGATGAGAACGCGTTGTCTTGACAGAAGTGAAAACAAATAAAAACTTATTTTAAGCAATGGCCGAGTTCCTCAAAAAAGCCCAAATCTTCCAGGCACAGATGAATTGTTTTGTAAAGATGAAGAGCCGAGCTCTGATGAGATCTGTGAGTTATTGATTACAAAAGAAGAAAGAACAAAGTGCTGTCTATAATGCATTGCGTATGAAAAATGTACAAGTGAAAAAGTCAGACATCAAAGGCAAACTTTGTGTAAGATATACGCAAAAAAGAATACACCAAGGCAAGTGGTGTGGGAATTAAATCTTCAAAGTAAATACAGTACGTGTGGCAGAAAGAAATAAAGGCTACATTAACTTTTAATTGTTGTTGTGATGAAGTTGCCGAATTTATACCCTTTCAGGTGAAAACACATAAAATGCATGTTTGGTTTCAGGAGTTGAAAGTCATGGATTCTTCGACCAGACAAAACCAAGTGACCTTTAAATAGACCTCTAAATGCCTCATGGCCTGCTCCTGCACTGACCTTTGTGGTGACAGCTGTCCAGACTGAAGTGGGCTGTGACAGCGCTGTGGGGGCTCGATTGAAATCTCCATCTCACTCCTGACTGACCAACAAACAAAGCCCCCAGGCCAGATATAAGTGTACACACACCAGAGAAGAAGAAGAGAAAAAAAAGGTCAAGGCTTAGCACTTCCTGCAGCTCAGGGAAGCTGATGACCTGGTTTTGTTGGTATGGTTGCTGGCATGCGAGGACCAGGGATCCACGGCTGGGTGTGCATGGTAGACAGAATAGACAGAATCATGATTTGGTTGAGGGTAGGGGAACGTATGTTTTCTGTATTTGTGTGGAGGACATTGGAGTTCACTTCACTTCCACTAACCTTTATGAATAAAATCACCTACAATTATGCTTTTAATATATTTACATATATTCATTTGTGCTAATGTAGCAGCTGTGTACGCTCTCTTGCATTGTGTGATAAATCAGGCACAAACTGTCACTCTTTGGTTCCGAGCAGCTGTTTAACAACAGATTCATATTGGGTCTCTCACAGCCGACTTCGTGTTAATTAACGCCAGAAAATGCTAAAACAAAAACAAATTATTTAGCTTAGCAAGTCACACTTATGAAGCATGAATAAAGCTAGCAAAGTCATCACAGATGTAGGGCTGCAGTTAGCGAGTATTTTAATAATTGTGTATTCTACCGATTATTCTGATGATTAATCTAGTAATAGGATAACAAAAAAGCAATAATAAATATACAAAAGAGAAAATCTCTCTTAAAATTATCTCTTAAAATTAAGAGCAATCCTTCAACATAGTAAATAAATGTACATTAGCCTGTTATAAACAGACAGTTCAGAAGAGCCAAAGTCATCATGACATATTTTATTGTTATACATGATAGTTATTTACTAGTTGTATATTTGTTGCTGTTACTTTTTGATGTTTGATGTGCAGTGTGTGTATTGCTATGATAAAGTGCACCTCGTAGTGTTATCATGGAGAAGTCGGATGAAAAAGCTGATTAGTCAGAAGTCGGTGAAGAAAGGAGGTTTGGCTCGATACAGCTCTTTGGACCGTTAATTTGGACTATTTGGATTACCTTTTGTGGAATACATTTTTGTGGATACTCCATTGGATTAAAGTTTTGTCCTACAGAAGGATTCTACTTTGTGAAACATTTTTGCTGCGTAGAAAAGAAGGATTATTTATGTCTGCTTGGAGAGACAGGTAGCGCCAAGAAACGATATTCTTCTTACTCCGTGTGGATTTGTGAGTAACCATTTTCGTTGAGATGCATGCTCAGTGGAAAGTTAAGAAATAGAAACATGTTACCCACTGTATTGGATTGGAGCATTAAAGGCTTAAATTGCTTCTTACACTACCTGATATTTTGGTTTCTGGTGTACAGTGTGAGGGGAGTAGGTGTGTATGCCGTGACTTTCATAATAACATGAAAGAAGCTCAGGCTTTAATAAATTGACAGCAGCATTTTATTTTCTATGGTTATTTTTACTTACAGTAATAAATGCCATCATTTAAATTTTCCATTATATGTAGCCATAATAAACGTCCCAGCCATCATCTCAACCAGCATATCATATCATCATATTGGTTTACGGGTATGTTAAGTGCTAACTTTACGACTGGATGTGTGGACTGGATGATTTCTGCTCAGATGCTGTAAGCATGATGTCATGCTATGGTGTTCGGCCAGTTCAGTTTTACCAACCCCTTTTCATCCAAGCTTGTCACATACTGATGTTTTGTCATGTGCCCTTCGCACCTTATCCAGACGCACAAGGCACCCTTTGGCGTCGTCAGCCGACTCGCAAAGGCTTGTGCCCCACGTGTCTTATCCTGATGCACGAGGTCTACATACTTTGGTTAAGTTTAGGCACAAAAACCACATGGTTAGGTTTAGGAAAAGATCAGTGACATTTAGTTAAGTTTAGGCACAAAACCTACTTGGTTAGGTGTAGGAAATGACTGGTCATGCTTGGTTTCTAATTGTATGTGAACTTTGGTCTCCTGGGTGACCCTGCGTGACCCTCCACTCAACCCTGACCTCCGCTCCTCTCGGCACCTTTGTTGCGTAAACGCTACATCATTTGTTCAAGTCATCTGAAACTGACGCGGACGGCTTTACATCCCTTGTACATTAAACTATTGTGCTTCTCTACCTGACGCCAAAGGGTATACCTTCTGCGTCTGGATGAGACGTGAGGGGCCGTGACAAATTGTCAATAACTGACAAGCTTGGGATGAGAAGGGGCTGATTTTACAGTAGACACACTGTACTCTTGCAATCAGCGCCATCACTCTACGTCCTGCATCCAAAATGTTGTTTGTCAGTAATAATCATCTGTGCGATAGACAGTGCACTGTTAATAGTTACATGGCTTAAATTAAGCTTCAATGCAAAGCTGCACTTCGAATTTGCATCAATGATTTTTTTCAATTGAGTTACTCGAGGAATCGTTTCAGCGTTACACAGAAGCATTTGGTATTAAATGTGGAAGCCCTTTTAACAATACAATCTGCAGAAATAACAGTTTTTACCAAGGAAAGCATTTTTAACAGAGCTTATTAAAAATCGACCAACCATGAGGACAGGACACAGCAGACTGGTAACTATATGTGGGGCGCACTCCTCAAGTCTGCAGGGGCCCAGTAGAGGCTGCGCATGTTGCACACAACACACCAGTCTGAGTGGGAACTAATTAGTACATAATGAACAATATTGACTAAACTAAAACATTAAACAATAGTAAATAAAGGCACATAATAGCTAGCAATGGCAGATGATGGCAATTGGAATCATTAACTCCTACAATAGCATGCTACTATCCTACACATATGCCATAATGCAGTAACTGAAACTCAAACAGACCAGCAGAGGGTTGAAAATAGAGAACAATTTCACGTTTTGTCCATCATAGCCTCAGAACACAGACACAAAACAAATTGTCAAAGAAAATGTTGTAACCATAGAGAACAACAAACATAAGATGAAAAAGTTTTGAAAAAAGATAAAAATGTAAATTTAAAAAAAAGAAAGAAGAGGAGGAATAGCAAGGACGATGGCAACATAGTCAGTTTAGCCACAAACCTCATTGCCAAGATCTGGAGGTGACAACATCACTGAAAACAACCCCAAAGAATGGAGCCCCCAATGGAAGCAACTTGGAAGCAGATTCTGAAACATGTAAACCACTTATTTCAAATTGAAACAAGCTTTTTTAATTTCAAGTTAATTAAAACTAAAATTTTCTAGTTTTTACTTTCAGGCCGCCTCAACATGAGTTCTTCTAACTTGATGTCTTTTGACTTGAAATGATGAGGATGAATTAAATAATACTGTACAGAGTTCAATCAAATAATTTATTTAAGTTACTAAAAAACATGATCACCATACTAGCAGACCTCCCAGAATGCATTCTTTGAGAGTTAAAACTCTCTTGAGAACCTTCTTTTTTTTATATAGTTTGAAGAAAACCTGGAAATTTACAGTCTGTAATATATTTTAAGATAAGTTTGTTTGTTTCCACAATAATGAAAACATTGCGAACCATGATGAAGATTAGTACTGAATTCAGTTTCTACAATCCCATTACACTTAAAATTTGACAGATTCCCTTGGAGCAGTTTCACATATTCTTTGTGCCAATGCTGGGACAGAGTAGCTCCAACAGGAGCAGCTGCAAGTTCTTAGTTTGAAATAAAGGACTGACTCTTCAAACTGAGAAAATGTAAAAGGAAATCTAATTTGTTTGTGATGTTTGTGACTGAACAGTAAAATGTTTTGTTTTGTTTTAAAAGCATGGACTGAATGACAAAGCATGATGCTTCTCTTTTTTGATGTACTTCATATCATGCCCCAAAAAGAATGGTAGGACAGGACATAACCAAAGTGCATATTCTTCAAAGATTCATCTGATACAGAAGCAAGTTACATCTAATCAGGTGCCAAGTTTGTACTGCAGGCAAATCCAAAGTCAGATTCTAAGTAACAGGAGTAACCATCATTGACATTGATTGTATATAAAGATTGACGACATTAGAGCTCCCCAAAAGTGAAGCCAAAACATCTCGATCACCCCCTGGTAGTGGGCTGCAGTAAAGGTCATAAACCCCTCCCCCTCAGTGATATCAAGTAGCACATGGGCCAAACTAAAAACTCAGTACACATCAAATAAATGCTTCCCAATGATGGTTTCTGTCATTTTAGGTAGTTCTTATCACGCTGATGTATGTTCAAGTGTTAAATTTTCTGATCAGTTTGGTTTTAATTAGTTACAGCTGAGAACTGTTCACAATTGAGTTGGTCGAGTGTATGGGTGGGAACTCAATACCACAGCTCTGCTGCCCGATTACTACTGTGCAGACTCTGGCTACGAATGATGTCACCAACGTAATATGGCAGTGCTCGTATACAGAAAATTTTGGCTTCATTTTTGTACAGTGGGAGGAAGTGGAGATGTGTTGTCCATCTTTATTTATGTCAATGGTCACTGTATTGTATAGGAACTTCTACTGGCTTCAATAGAATGCACAAATGAGTCACAATCTGCGAGTCAAATGTTACATATCGAGTCAAATTGACCCTGCTTTGTTCAACAAACTTGTCGATAAACCTAAAATACTCCTCTAGCCCCTCTTCTACAGTGAAGGAACATTGTAACATGTTTTAAAAGGTGCATTTCCATGCCAATCAGAAATGTTAGCTACTCTAAGAAGATTGTGATTGAGGAAAAAGTGCATTTTCAGAGAAGTCTTGTAATCCTCTGTGTCTTGAGATCACAGGATAATAAGGGACAGCATTATGTCCTTGCCAATCCGTTTCCTACCCGCCACTCGCAACCTCAGAAAAAGATAGAAAATGCTATTAAAAATAAACTTTAATAAGATTATTATAAGCTTTTGGTCTATTGCATTCTTTGAGAAAGAGGGAATTAGCCCATTGTAGGCTGATCTGACTTTGTAAGCCATCTTTCCAAGTGTAACCTTCAGCAGTGCAATGCAGGAACATTTCTCCATCAGACAATGAAGAATAGGGTCTCCAAACACAAAGAGTTCATTGATCACTGACTTGCCATCTGTTTATTCCATATTGACAGGAAAGATGTGCAGGCCTGACGTGTTTACATTATTACATAGTGAAGTGTGTTTTGTGGTTCTAGTCATTTGTTAAGGGTGATGTCTTGTGAGCCCTCTTTATTCCCTGTTATTAAAGTTTTGCACACCTAATTAAACTCATTCTAAAATGCATTAACTGGATATCAGATTGGTAAAACAAATGGAATTAATGCATTTGAGATGCCCAGAATCCGTTGTTTTGAATTGTTCCTGCTGAGTGTTAAAAATGCAGATCTGCAAATAACTCACGTCTCATATGAGGAAAGACAAGTTTGCTCTGATGGGCCAAGTAAAATGTTCAGTGTTGTGAGCATCTGTTGTGAGCTGGCCAATCAGATCATCTGTTGCATCAGCTGTTGGACTGAAATTTTCAGGAGGCCACACTAGTTACATGTTTTGAAATTAAAGAAGGAACTTAACACCTTGCATTGAAGTATTGTTTCATTGCCCTCTCTGGTTGAAAGTTCAAATTTGAGTGTTGCACCTGTGCTGTGGTCTGAAGTTTGCTCTGTTGCACCTGTGGTCACACCCAACAGTGATGTCACCGTGTACTGACACATGGTGGAGTACATTTCTACATCACTTCAGCAAGATAACAAGTGAAACCAGTGTAGGTCAGGTGAGATTAAAAAAAAGGCTTTTTTTGAAAAGTATTCTGTAATAAACTTCAAACTTTTTTTACCAATAGTATTTCTAAAAAGCATAATTTAAATGTCAATTTAAAGCAACCCCTCAATCACTGTTTTTGGATGGCAATAACTAATTAACTGATCAAATTAATTGATGCATCCATCGATCCATTATCTTCCGCTCATCCGAGGTCAGGTCGTGGTGGCAGCAGGCTAAACGGGGCATTCCAGGATTCATTCATTAGGATTCAACCTCTGAGTATCATGAATATTGACTGCAAAACTTGCGTGATTTTCCGTTTTAGTCGGACCTTTGATGGGATGATTTTAGATAATCGATAAAAGAGAAGAACTTATCGCTATGTGTAATTACTGTACCTTTCTTTTCATCCAGCTGCTATCATACTTGCCCTTGTGAAGTCTTTTCACAAGCAAATTAATTCATGTAAAAAGCTGACAAAGAACTCTACCTGCTACAGACAGGTTTTCTAATCCCCTACGGTAATCAGTTGTATTGTTTACATTATGACGGAGATGGCTGCAGATGCCATGGTCACTATCTCCCTAAAATGTTGCAACAGTCTTGTTTTAATTTGTTATTTTTTCACATCACATCACTAAAGCACATATATTACCTATGCTAGCCATGCATAGATATTGTATAAATAAATTTAAACAAAACATTAATTTTTAAAAAAAAATGCTGAGGTTAAACCATTGGGTTTCGCAGAATCTTTAAATACTGCATCACTGTTCTGACTGGTGACAGGTCTGCCTTAATGCTATAGGCATGTTGCCTGGGTCCAAATATTTTTTTCTGATATCAGGCAAATAGGCATGTATAAAGCTGCTCAAAGTGTGTATATTGCTGATTTGGCTGTGCATAACATTGTAAAGACCATATCGTGCACACACAGTGCAGCTTTGCAAGCTTGAAACAATGTTGCTTTGTTTTATCATCATGTCATTTCTACTTTAAACTGCATGATATAAATTTGTGACCTGTAACTTTAAGTCAGGCTCTCCTACCCGCCCTGTGACAGGTCTGCAAATAAATATGTTGTCATAGATGCAGTGACCAAATGTTGTCTCATTCAGCAAAATTATTTTGGCTAATGTGCTACTTCAGAAGGGTAACATTAGTTTCAAGACTGTTGCACTGGATTGCATTCGAGTTTTCAGGTGCTTGTACTCCAGTATTGTGTCCAGTCTTGCTATTTCCAACATAATCTTTCCCTGCTTGGCCAAGGAGATGTTAACTGCTGCCACCATGTCACTCCCACACCATACCGATCCAACATGGATTTTCAAATAATACATCCAGGAAATACATACCTTGTAATTTCCTTAAAGTAAAGTCACAGCTCAGTCGCAGCTCAGCTCTGTTTGCAGAAACCAGACTGATTCTGATGGAAACCTTTAGACACAATACACTCAGTATATTCTGTTGTCAGAATGTGTCAGGCCTCTCCAAAGAGAAATTTGATTAAATAATGATAGCATATGGCCTCAGAATGGTGGTATATAACAGAGCGGAGAAAGAAGTCTCCCTGGTCCAAAGTTAATCTCAGCGTGGAGGAGTTGTGTGAGGCAGGAGCAGCAATTGAGAAGTTGAGCACAAAGCCAAGAACTGATTATCATTTCCGAAAGAGAATAACCTCATTATTCAAACAAATCAGTGATGGAAATCATGCAAATGATTTTTTGGTCAGGCTGGTTGGAAACAATGATTAATAGAAAAAATGTAAAGTTGTCTTCCCTTTTCCCCCTGCACAATGGGAGAGGAAAAGTGGGCAGAAAGTCCAAAAGTATTCAAGACCTTCTCCTCATTCTGTGCGACGCCTGCACATATTTCAAGATAAACTAAACATCTGTTATGTTGGCGTATGAAAACATGACAAACCAAACAAACTGAAAGCAAACACAGTGATGCAGTGGTAGAGCTAACCTTCAGCAGCCACTGTTATTGTCTGTCCACTTTATCTGTGTTCATGTGCATGTGTGTATAGTACACAGCTGGCTTTATATCATGGGCAGGTTCACTTCAAGAAAGACAACATCCATTGCCAAGGCAACAGCAGGCAGCTTTAGAAAGTGGTCCATCGAGCACTGAATGTTCATGTCAGGTTAGAGAGAAACAATGAGACAGATATTGACTCTGAAAGACCGATTCTACTGCAGATTACTGTCGCTGCATCACACAACACAGCGTTTCCAATGGTGATGGAGAATGGACAGACACACAGCAGAGTTAATCTGAATGCACTTATGTTACAACCCTGTTCAACATAAAAGAATGTGATGAATGGCTTATAATTTTTTGACATACAGTATACTCAGTTGAAAACAGTACAAACATAATATATTTAATGTTATGCAACAACAAATAGATTTTTAGTAAATATATCCTTATTGTGAAATTGATGGCAGCAGCAGTTTCAAACAAGTTGGGGCAGAGGCAACAGACTGGGAAAGTTGTGGAATGCTCCAAAAACACCTGTTTAGAGCATTCCACAGGTAAACAGGTGATAGTATCATGCTTGGGTATAAAAGGCTCACAAGCATGGATGGGCCGAGGTTCACTACTTCGTCAAACACATGGGTTAGGTATCTACTGTATATCTCTTAGCTTGTGGAGACAACATGTTTTTTCCACACACTGTGCAGCTCACATGCAGCGTGGCACTATAATACCATGGTACATTACTGTGAGGTTTACCGTAAGACAAGGGTGGCTGTGGCTCAGGAGGCAGACCGGGTCATCAACTGATTGAAAGGTCAGTGGTTCTATCCCTGGCTCTGGCTGCGTCTTGCCTGGGCAAGATACTGAACCCCAAATTGCTCCTGATGGCTGTTCCATCGGTGTGTGAGTGTATGTGATAGAAATATTGTGGGGTGCTTTGGATATGAAGTGTTGTTTCGCTCTACCTTGCATGACAGCCTCTACCATTAGTGTATAAATGTGTGTAAATGGGTGATTGTGCCAAGTGTTATAAAGGGCTTTTAGTAGTCAGTAGACCAGAAAACCACTATATGATGTTGGGTGTGGTCAAAGATTCAAGAGACCTAAAGCTTTCAACTCATAAACACCAGTGCAGCTGCAAAACAATAAATGCATTTCATGTAACAAGCAAAGTTGCTTACCTGTTCCAGAGTAAAGATAGTTATTTAGTTAATCTCCCCACAGGCTCTCTCAGTACATTTGGTTTTAAAGTCTAATATAATAGCTGAAGGATAATCTATAGGACACCAGTTGTTCGTGGAAAAGAAGCACCGAAAGGCTGATTCACGAGGCCAACACAAAGCCAAGGTCGCCTTGGCAACTGCATGAGGGCTTCAGTGAACATTATTTGATTTGAAACCTTTTTAACTTTTCATATTAAGTTTCAGGTGAAATATGCTTGGAAGAAGTTTTAAAAGCTAAACCAAACTGATCCTTTATAAGTTACATTTAATGTTGGTTATGCTGCTCAGTCTGCTCTGACATGAAGTTCCCAAATACGATAAAATTGAAGTATTTCATTTAGTGATGCACAGGAGTTTATGGTATGTGGTTTTAGCACAGAATAAGAGCTCATGATGATGTTTTTTAATCTTTTTCAAAGGTTTGCTTATATTCTAGATACTGATTAAACATGAGCAATTTTTGAAAATGAAATAGGTAAATCAAATATCTATATATCATTTTGAGACAATGTTGTGTGACCCAGACACTGTCCTGAGGTTGGGACACTGATTCAAAATGACAAAATTAGATACATTTCAACCATGACAAATGGTTGCATGGGGATTAGTTGCAGATATGTGGATTAAATATGTGTTTACAAGGATTTATGCTGTTGTTGCTCATGAAGCCTCAAAAAAAATGTATGTATGAAAACCTATAAATTCTTACCACTTAATCACTCTCTTTCCATTTGCAGTATCCACATTAATGTGATACTAAGTGCAAAGAGTGACTACTCTTACACTTAAAGGGTCTTTCAGGCGCTAAAATGCCTGCACGTAATTCACCCCACAAACAATACTAAGCTCAGCTGGCCCACTTCTCACCTGTGAGTAGTAAAAAAGATACGTCCAGGCACCACAGGCTTCCTGTTGACCAGAGCGAAGGACAGGTCTGTCTGCAGGATCACAGCCGAGGCCTTGATGAGATGCTGTCCAAAGCGCAGGGTCGACATGTCTCACCGAGTCACAGGCCTGGAAGACATGCAGGAACAGCAGGTGGTCAATAACATCAGACTGAACAAGGATTCTGTTCATCGCACACATCCACATACACTGCGTGCACAATTATTAGGCATGTTGTATTTTTGAGGATTAATTTTATTGTTGAACAAATACAGTGCTCTC
>JBBPCS010004836.1:0-10975 GCA_037974645.1 Hollardia meadi | reverse complement strand
CACACACACACACACACACACACACACACACACACACACACACACACACACACACACACACACACACACACAGTGCTTAAAGGCTGAGGCTGTTTCACACAGGGCTACGTTGTTCATACATCTCTACAGCAACTCTGATCTTTGTTTCATATATTTTATGTCTTATAAACTAAGTTAAAGACGAATTTGACTGATATTAATTGATTTCTATAGATCGGGAAGTCTTTTGGCCACAATAATCGTGTATTAAAGATCTGATATTCATATAAAGTCAATAACATTGCGTACGGTTGACAAACAGTAAATATAATTTGACAGTATGTTTAACAGTAGCCCCAAATGGACACTCTCCAGCCAATCAGAGTCGAGTATTCACCCAGATCATGGTACAAACATTGGTAATTCACTGTCAGCTCCTCAACTTGTCTCTGGCTGGATTAAGATTCACGCTGCTTCACATCTTCTCAGCCACACCAGCTGCTGAAATGACGGATTTGGACAAAATACGACAACACATCCATGAAATCCACCCTTTCTGGTTCTCTCAGCTCCTTCCGACTCTTTCTTTCGTCTTCCTCTCTCTTTCCCCAGAGACCTTTGGCGGTGTTCTTATTATATATTCTTTATGCAACTTGACATGCGGAGAGAATCATCAAAGAGGAAGCATGTGTAAATATTATCAGAGCTTTTTGGGTCGTGACAGATATGGATGTGATGTTGGCTTACTTATCTATTCAACTGCAGAAAGTGCTGCACTGTAAAAATGGTTAATCCAATCTCACGCGTGTGTGTGTGTGTGTGTGTGTGTGTGTTTGAGAGAGGGGGAAGTATGTTTTTTACACGTTCTTCACTGCATGGTATTTTTAAAATTACATGCAGGTCTGTGTCTCTGATTTTCTATTTGTCGTGAGAATGTATGGTTGATTTGTTGTGGGGTTTTTGTTTTTTTTAGCACTTCCTGTTTTTGTCTGTATCTGATTAACATTGTAATGTAACATTGCCTACACGTCTTATCCAGACGCACAACGGGCCCTTTGGCGTCCGTGGCTGACCTGCTAAGCCTTCCCTTGAGCATCTCTGGCTGACGCACAAAGGCTCGCGCCCCGTGCGTCTTATCCTGATGCACAAGGTCTACGTTACTTTGGTTAAGATTAGGCACGAAACCTACGTGGTTATGTTCAAGAAATGATGGTGACGCTTGGTTTCAAACGGGACACAAACTCCGGTCTCCTGGGTGAAAGTCGTGTGTGTGACCCTTCACTCAACCCCGACCTCCACCCCTCTTGGCACTTTCTTGCTTTGAAAAGTATGTTGCGCTAGCGCCCCTTGCGTCTTATCTAGACGGACAAGATAGCCTTTGGTGTCGCCAGCCGACGCACAATTTCTATATTACTTTGATTAAGTTTGGGCACAAAACATCGGTGATGTTTGGTTAAGTTTAAGCACAAAACCTATGTGGTTAGGTTACGCGCTACGTCATCGGTTCTAGTCGTCTGAAACTGACGCGGAAGGCTTTACATTGCAGGTCCATAAAACCCTTCTGCGTCTGGATGAGACGAGAGGGGTCGTGACAAAACGTTGATATCTGACGAGCTGGAGATGAGGACGGGCTGGAATGAGATATTTGGTCTTTGGGGAGTTGCTATTTGAAAACGGTTCTAGATGTTTCTTCATTTAAGTAATACATACAGCACATTACTTTCATTACAAAATAAGACATCTTAATGACTGAATGCTTCAGTGTGTGTGTGTGTGTGTGTGTGTGTGTGTGTGTTGCTCTGAGTATTCATATAGTTTCTGTTTTCCTTGTGTGTGTTCACAGGGAGATATTGATAGAGTCCCATGGCAGAACCCTGACCAAGATGGAGGAAGAAAACAGACAGCAAATGGCCTCAAAGGTAATTCTTTACCGATAATAACAATAACCCTACTACAGCTGATTAGGCAGTAAACGCTGTAATAACAAAATAAGAATAACAACAACAAGAAACAAACTCAGTAGCTCCGAAAGCCGGTTAGCATCCAGGTATTTTATTATATGGATTAGTATGGACTATATAAAGCCTAATGAACCACTGGAGGCACACAGTATTGTGAGCAAGTTAGCAGCTGTCCAACAATTTAATCCAACATTAGGGGAACGCTAAACTTTACAAGTGTAAATACTTACAGAAATAAACAAACATGATCCAGACATCATTATAACAATTTAAAAGTTTTACCAGTGTAATGTGATTGCCTAGTGTATCTGGATATTGGTTAGATGTTGTCTGCCAATGTTATTTTTTCCATTATGTATGATGAACTGATCAAACAACAAAACATTACTCATAAGCTCAGTGGCTGTGGGTGAATCGGTTTATGACTGGCACACATTTTGTTCCAGTGTGTCTCAGTGAGCAGACGTGAGGACGGCATCCGGGCCATTGTCGCAGTTCAGAGGAGTTTTAACTCTGGGCATCCTGACACACACAATGTGGATGAGATTATGAGGCTCCACCGGTCTGTTTTGACACCAGATAAACTAAACACACACAACTAATCTGTCTTTCATTAGTCAAACAGTGTAGTAGTGTCTCTTGCACTGCCTGACTGTCTGGCAGCAAGAGTCACTGAGCTGAGCGCCACAACAAATACGAACTTTCATCAAACAAATAAAAAAGAATGGCATCAAATCACATCTTCACACGTCTCATCACACGTTTTTTGTTTTTTTTACAGGTTACAAATAAAACATTGTTGCTGTACCTTTGCTTAAGAAGGATCAGGTTTTTTAAGATTGCTTCAGGTTATAGCAAAATTAACCATCAAGTTAGACTACAGTTTTTGTACTTTGAGTTATTTATTTACTTTATTATGCACATCACAATGTCTGGAATAAGAAGTAAAAGTGTCACCACAGTATATCATTGCCTGAAGACTGAGCAGTCTTTCAACTTCACTTCTGCTTGAGCTCGATGTTTCACCTGATTCGTACTTGATCTTAACCATTGACCCAAGTCTGCTGCAGACAGTTAACCGCACAAGTTGCAAAACAGAAACCCACTGTGTCAGCAAGCATTTTTGGTCACAGTAATTAAAGATGTATCCCGGAGAGTGCCAAACATACTGTACTGTATATTCCATATGACAGATGAACCCACAAACTAAAACATACTGCACATGTATACACTAGGATGGCTCCCATGCACATGTCCATACAGGTTATTGTTCATTATGGGCTTCCTGACTTCACTTGGACAGGAAGTGGTCACTCTTGTGTGCACTTTTTAAATACAAGCAGCAGCTGTGTACATACACACGCACGCACACCGATACACACAAAAGGATAAACACACTTAAACCATCCACGCTCCTCACACGTACATTCACCCGGCAAAGAGGAAGTGGTGCTTTCTCATTTCATCCAACACACGCAATCCTAGTCTTTCATACACTCTCTCAAACTGCAAGCATAACACACACACACACACAGGCCCAAATATACACATATTCACACGCCAGTCCGTCTTTTTTTTTTTTTTGACGCCCACATCCCCTATTTCTCTTTTTTTGCACACATAAACGGTATGCACATCCACACATAAACACAATGATCCCAGCCCATGGCACTGACGCTCAGTTTGTCTGATTTTCCAGAAAACAAGGTAACCTCGGCCAAGCTTGAATAAAAATATGTCACAACTGCAGCCCCACTCTTACGAGAGCCAAAGCTGGTGTTTTATTTCCTTGACAGTTCCATCTTTGATTGCCAGAGTATGATGACAAGGCCGGGCACACTCTGTGACAAAGCTTTGCATAACCAAAGTTCCCCTCATATATTCTGTAAAGGTAAAAGACATTTTTTCTATTTAGAGCTCGCACCAGCAATAATATATATAACCCCTCATGGAACAATAACACATTGTCAAATGTGTCTTTTAGATGTGAGAGACTGTGTGTAGGACACAGTATTTTGAGATTAAATATGTTTACAGAAGCGCTGATGTGTTTTAAAGGGTTGGAGAACAATGCCAAGTCTTTTCAAAAACTTTTCCTGGCAGCTACGAAACCTTTTCATTAGACCTATTTTCAGGTTGTATGATTGTTTTGTACCCAGCAGTTTGACACACCACCGCTGTCTCCTTCTGTCTTCCTCAGCGCTTCTTGTGACCTTCCCTGCTTCCTGTTTATATCATGAAAAAAATCAGCACTTCACAGGACTCTGAATTAGAGGCAGGACTGGATGTGGGCTAGATAGAACTTCTACTTGGAGTTTTCATCACGCATTAATGTTATTGATGATGAAAAGTGTATTTGATATGGTCATAATTCGGGCTGATATGCAGTCATTATTTAAGTAATTATTTTGGTAATTTTAGTATTTAATTTTCACAAATCTGTAAAAATGTTGATGGTGTGATTTTGCTGGGGTCTGTACCAAACAAGCGTGTTTCCTTACGTCTCTAGAATATGATTTAGAGGCCACAATGGTTCATATTTAATGCTATATTGTGATCCATTTTAGTTTTATTCTGTGATTTTGGATATTGCACTTTGCCATATGTTCAGCCTTACTCATAGGTCTCTGCCTCAAATGGCAAAAACACATGTGCACCAGTGTTGCCATTCCTGCGTGTGAGAATGAACACCGACACTTAAACTGGTGCGTCATTATATCCTGTATCTTCATAGTTAGATCTCGGGGTGGGTGCGCCTGCCAAATATTTTGTTTGTGGTGCTAAACCAAAGTCTTGTAAGTTCCAACAATGTATACCTAAAGGTAAAGAGGTAACAAACACATAAAGCCACTAGGCCAAAACGTTAGCATTTTTGGTGACATGGCCAAAATAAATTGGTGGAATTGAGGTTATCCAGTGTCTGTCTTTGACTTTTGTAGCTGGCTGCTGCCATGGAAGAGCAGAGAACCCAGAATGCATTGCGCCTGAGGAAGCAGATAGAGGAGTTTCGCAGGGAGGCCGACGTAGAGCTGACGATTGACAGAGAGAAGAACCAACTGCTGCTTCAACGGTACCAGCAAGACAGCACACAGCTTCAGCAGAAGGTGCTTACCTGTTGATGTCGATCGTGACAATAAATATTGGTTGCCTATAATTGTTATTTTTCTCTTTTTTCCATGCCCTCCTCTCTAGCTTTTCTTTCCTACCCCCCTGCCTCTTTACATTCAACATATTCTGAGAAGAAATCAGAAGACATGGCGTGGATATAGAGCATTCTTGCCTGTCTTCTGCTTTGGTTGCTTCACTTCCCTCGACCTTCACTCTCTGTCGCTCTGTTTGCTGTTTGTGACTTTCTGCCTTCCAGGAATTTAAGAGCAGGAGTTCCCCTTTTTCCTCCTGCGTGTCATGTTTGTCTGGTCAGTTTACATTACTGCCTGTATTCCTGCTTCTGTTGCGTGTGTGTGAATAATTCCCTGACATGCCTTCCGCTTAATAGGAAACACCATTATGAACACACACTCTACTGACACACACATGCATGCAGACAGGGTGGATGACACTGTGGCTAGTGTCTGTGTATGCTGGTGGGATAAAGAAGGAAAAAAAGAGAGAGACTTGAAATCCAGACAACAGAAAACAATGACACATTAGGTTACCCACAGCCTGAAATCTATATTCAGAGAATAGTCTGTTGCAGTATGGGTAATGACCAAACCACGAGGAAGTTTCAATAGAGTATTGAAAGACAAGACTACTGATATGACAGACAGGAACATTTAATGAATTTCTGTAGTTTAGTCAAATTAAGAATTCCAACTCAACCCCCTCCTCTCCCACTGTGTCTGGCACTGCACCCACTTCCTGTGCAAAGTCAAAGACGTGTTAACAGAATAGATGCCCCCCCCCCCACACACACATATGACGCACAAGCCCAGTAACATTGACGTCATCTTGACTTACATGAAATCTTTGCAATTCCCTGAAATCTTGAGTCAGGGTAAAAACAGACATAATTCATCAAAATCGTTTTTTTGTGGTATTTGAGATATCACATGGGACGATCACTGATAATCAATAGCGGACGGAGTATGTGAGGCTCAATGTGGAAGGCTTTGGACTTGACTCCCCCTAACTCCGGGCTAATCAAAAAATGGGCAAACAGGTGGTGAGTAGAGCTGTGAAAAAGTCAGGTTACTGAAACTCTCTCGCCTAGCTTGAAGCTACCAAGCTAGCCAAGGCTAACAAGCTAGGCTACTGCTGCGTTCACACTATAGACTGTATAATAAAAAGGTTCATAGAGAAAGCAAAGCAAACTTGTGCTATTCATGTGAGTGACTACTTTACTTTACTGTACATTAGCCACAAGCTAGCAAGCAACAGCTGTAACAAAGCTGTATGTGTCTGTGTGTTCAGTTTAGCCTCTAGCTAAACTCACCAGAGACTCCAGTTCTTTCTGTTATCCACCAGTGTCTCTTCTTTATCCTATCTCTTCTCTGTACCTTCATGAAGTAAAATGTATTTCCCCTCCGTTCAGCAAATAAAGAGAAATACAGTGCGTTTCAGTGGACTTTACTGCAGCTCCACGCACACTGCTGCGTGAGTGAAGATAAATACACTTTTTAATCCCAAAAGGTTAAAAAACAAAGACGAAGAAAGCTCCAAGCACTGTCCAAGGTCCTCCAGATTTAGTCAGCTTGCAGCAGCTAACAGGTTGCTTGTTAATCACAAACACCGGCACCTGTTACTACAATTAACCGCACAACAAGTCATATTATTTGTCCGATATTTGCATGAAAAATTCTCCAAAAGGCACAAACACAACTGAGAAATCAAGTTCAGTGACTTGAATTAGCTGATGTGAAGCCTAGCAGACAGCTCATGGCTAGCTGTCCCTAAATTATGCGTAACTCTAAGCCTTAATATAATTTAAATAAGTGAGTTATATAACATTATCCCCCTGTACAGTTTTCATGAACAGGGAAATTAGCTAAAACGACCAAACTATTGACATAAATAAAGATGGACGCCACGTCTCCACTTCCTCCCACTGTACAAAAATTAAGCCAAAATATCCCGGATACGAGCGCTGCTGCCGGTGATGTCATTTGGAGACAGAGTCTGTGCAGTAGTGATTGGCCGGTGGTGCCGCAGTATCGAGTTGCTCAATCGCAAGCAGGGCTCAGCTGTCAATCATGACGTTTCACCTTGTTTTTATGGCATCAAATAACTGATTAAAACCAAACTGATCAGAAAAATGAACACTTGAACAAACATCAGCGTGATAAGAACTACCTAAAATGACAGAAACCATCTTTGGGAAAAATTTATTTGATGTGTACTTTGAGTTTTTAGTTTGGCCCATGTCCTATCTGATATAGAATAGAATAGAATAGCTTTATTGTCATTATACAATTGATCAATACAATACAATATCATTGAGGGATGGGATTTATGACCTATAGTGCAGGCCGCCACCAGGGGGCGATGTTTATTTTTGGGGTCTTTGGGAGCCAGCCTCAAGTGACCATTTGAGGAACTGCAGTTTGTGGCACTTCCACATTGGCTTCATTTTTCAGCCCCGGACGTTGCACAGTTGTAATTTGATGAATGAAATTCTTGAATGAGTGAGAAAAGAGAACATCCAAAGCCATCCTCCAGTTTTCTACCCATTTAACACCTCAACAGTTAAATAGTCATGAAAATGTAAATAACCACATCTCGGTGTCATTTTTTTATTCTTCTCCAGCTGCAGAAGAGAGAACAGGAGCTACGAGGACTGCGGGACGAGCTGCAGGAGGAGAGGAGGAGCAGGCTGGAGGAGAGGAGGATGAGAGAGGAGGAAACACACCTGGAGCTGCAGCGCTCCCAACAGCAAGAGGCCCTACAGCTGAGCCAAGCTGAGACTGAACTACAACTGATGGCTGAGAGGAACGCTGAACTACAGGAAGAGGTTTGTGTACGTGCCTGTGTGTATATGTGCAGGTGTGTCTCTAATGATTTTATATTGTGTGGCATTCGATTGTCCTCACAAGAATAAGAAAGGCAGAAAAAGTTGTCACTATACATGGAAAAACAAAGAGGGATTGCCATTTGTTTTATATATTCTAGTGGTGGAGTTTCTGTGCCAACGCTATTCAAACAGGGCTGGATTAAATTTAGTGAGTGTGTGTTTGTGTGAGTGTGGTCAGAGTTAAAGAAAGTGAGTGAGAGAGTTTAGATGGAGAGACAGATAGAGTTCATATTGTGTGTGCAGTGATGGATTTCTGTGCCCAGCACCATCCAAGTGGAGCTGAATTAATTTGTGACACAAAGAGTGACAAGAGGGAGGAAGTACAGGAAGCAGGATGAGGCGTACATACAGTATGAAGAGCCTGGAGGAAGGAAGGATGGCAGGTAGGAAAGAAGGAAAGTGTGTGTGTGTGTGTGTGTGTGTGTGTGTGTGTATCTGAGTGTGTGTCTGTGAGGGAGTGATGAAAGAGAACAAAAACAGACGAGACAAGAAAGGAGAGCATCTTAAAGTGATGAGAAAGAGGAACTCTGACAGACATTTTTTTTGTATGTGTGTGTGTGTGTCTTTATATGTGTTTATTAACACTGTCTGACCACAAACACACATGCTTGTTGCCTTCTAGCAATGCTTTCCCACGACTTTAGTTCTCATATCTCTAAGATTGCATTCTGCCAGTCCGTTCTCATCCCCAGCTCGTCAGATATCGACTTATATTGATATCGGTTTAATGTGCCGGCAACGTAAAGCCGTCCGCGTCAGTATCAGACGACTTGAACAGATGACGTAGCATGACGTACTTTACAAAGCGAAAAAGTGTCAAGAGGGGTGGAGGTCGACTTTCACCCAGGAGACTGGAGATCGTGTCCTGTTTGAAACCAAGCGTCACCAGTTATTTCCTGAACCAAACCAAGTGGGGTTTTTTTTGCCTAAACATAACCACACATCACCGATGTTTGTACCTAAACTTAAGCAAAATAATGTAGACCTTGTGTGTCAGGATAAGACACGTGGGGCGGGAGCCTTTGCACGTCGGCTATAGATGCTAAAGGGCCCGTTGTGCCTGTGGATAAGGCGCATGACAAAACATCGGTATGTGACGAACTGGGATGAGAACGGGTTGGTTCTGCTTCTATATTTTTGTCCCCCTTCCTTCTGCTTATACCCACTTCAGTGAATGTGTTGTCACAAACTATAGAATGAAAGTGGCCAGCAAAGTTTTCAATTGTAAAATGTTCTTTAAACAGTTTTGATTCATTGTTTTGGCCTCGCGTGGGGCAGCAAAACAAGCTATGAACACAACATAATGACAGGGGCTGAACGTTAGTGAGCAGGACAGAGGGCTTGTAGTGAGGGTCACCAGAGACATGACCGATAGCGGATGGAGTCACCGTGACTTCACCCATATAGGTTTCTGAAAAGCCGTTTGTGGAGCTCAGTGTGGGCGGCTCTTGGCTTGAAACAGGTGGAGCTTGAGTGGAGCTGTCGGTCACTGAAACTCTGGAGGATGATTCAGCAAAGGTGGATGATTTGTTAATACACAAGGCAATAAATATATTCTATAAATCTGTTCTTCTCATTACCTCCTTCATCACCTCCTTTCCTCCTCCTCCTCTTTCTCCTCTCATCCAGCTCAGCTTTGTACTGCTGCGGTCGGACAGCCCTCTAACAGCCCTGTTCAGATAGGTTCAGCCAGTTCAAGGTGCCCTGATAGCAATTTCACAGCTGACATGCTCTTTTATGTCATTCATGGACCTTCAGCACAGCGGCTACTCTCCCCCCACACACACACTCTCTTTCTTTTCTTTCTCATCTAATTTAAAAGGGCCAGTAGTTTTAGAGGAGATCAATCAGTCTAATCTCTTTAAGATGACCTTTGTTTTTGCTTTTTCTTTCTTCGTGTAGTCGTAGCCCTTTGACTCGCTTCTTCAGTTCTGTCTTCAATGATCTCTTGCGGTTCTTATCTAGTTCAAAACCAAGCTTCTATCATCCCTTTCTTTATTTTTGTTTTATTGATCTGTCAGTGTTGTTGCATGCGTGTGTGTGTGTTTGTGTTGGTTATAGATAATCAGGTTTTGATCGTGACCTTCTGATATCGCTCTATGTTGCCAAGATACTGCTGCAATGTCATTACATTTTCATGAATTTAGTGTTGGAGCATATGAGTGACCTTTCACCAAGTCAGGTCAGAAAATCTTCTTTTTTTCACAAAAACTGAACAAAAAATGTTAAAAATTATTAACTATGTTACTTTAATGTAAAGTGGACATATTTGCCTTTTTTTGCCTTTTTTTTGCCATGCCATTTTTTTCCCATTCTTGTCTTTACTCATAAACTTATAGAGCACGCCTAAAAAATAATAAATACTGAACCTGATGACCTTATATGGCCCCTGCATAATTGTGCATATAGCTCCAGTCTGGGCTTCTATATGTTTTCTCTTTCCCATCCAAACTCTTTCTCTTTCCTCTCCCCTTCTTTCTTTATGTTGTCCCGCCTTCCTCCCGTCTCTTCTTGTCCTGTTCCCCCTCCCCTCCCTATCTGGCTTTGCTGCAGATGGACCAGGACAGGAGGAAAAGGTCACTGCGTCTGGGGGGAAAAAGATGCCTGACCTTTAACCTCCCACTAATCGCACTGAGGTCACATAACACGCTGAAAACACAATGCATGAAAGATCAAAAATTAGCATTTGTGCATGTATTTTATGTTATAACTTCATTTTGGTGCGCTCGTCCCTCTTAATGCAAGCCTAAAAGCAAACCTACATACAGTATATGTACACAAGTGTGTGTGTGTGCGCGCGTATTGCCGGTGGAATGTGGTTTACAGTGTTAGATTAAAAGCAGGTGCTCTGTGGGTCTGCGTGTGACTTCCATCTACTAGCCCTGTAATCCTGCTCTCACTAGGAGCCCCTAATGATGGCTGCCTCTCTCTACAGCTAGACTGTGACATGCACAACATCACACACACACACACACACACACACACACACACACACACACACACACACACACACACACACACACAC
>JBBPCS010004835.1:0-10976 GCA_037974645.1 Hollardia meadi | reverse complement strand
AGCGCCCCGCCGATGTGTCTTCACTGTCGTGTCAAATTAAAAGCCCTCGCAGAGTCGTGTAATTGCGACTTCATGACCAAGCTCTCTATCAGTCACTACATATATTACATAAGTCTGGACAGACATGGATGGAAATTGCAACTTGATTGGTGCGCGGAGGAATACACCAGCGAGGCGTTAATTCTAGTTTTGGTTTTCTCACTGTCAGCAGTCTAAAACTGCATCGGGAATTGTAGTATTACTATTATTAGGAAATATAGGAAAATCTGTGTACATAATTGAAGTCAGACACTTTGTAAAGGCAGGACACATTTTGAGTGGCACGGCTGTGTGGATTGGAACATTGGTTGGTCAGTCGATCATATTGGCAACTTGTAAAATATGGCCAGAATTAGAAGGTAGCTCCAAAAATATGGAGGCACATCAGCAGAGTAATCGTTAACTGCTGCTCACTGTACTCTTTGATGTAGTTATCTATAGCTACCGTTTCCTTAGTTAGCTGTGGAGCTAGTGGCCCTAAAGCTGACTGGATTGTGCCTAGACTGCGACCTCAGATCACAGGGGAATCACTGTGGGCAATTAGGTTCTGTTTCCTCATAGTAAACGTTGCTGGAAACTGGTTTGAAAATTTTTATACCAGCCCAACCCTACTACCTAGGCTAGCCAGTTACTTTAAGACTTAGCGAGGCTAATTTCACACAAGCTAATTACTGAAACAAGTCTTTACTGACATTACAACAGTACTGTAGCAATCTGCTATCACTACCAAGGGAGGTTATTAAAGTTCACATATACCCTGTTGCTGACACACCTCCACTCCTGAGCCAATGTCTGCAGTCACTCCCTTTCATATGGCGATGACGAAAATCCAAGATGGTGTGTGCAGTACTATGGGGAAGCGGTGAGGCCGTCCTGCCGGAGCAGAGAGCGTTTGGTGTCCATCTCCTTTGTTTTCGTGTATTAAAGTCTGCGTTTCTTTACCTGTGTGGCAGTCCTGCTGGAACCCCTGGCTGGATAATTCCTGAAGTCGGCAGATTGTCTGATCATCTCCTGTGCAAAGCTGCAGTGGCTGCTGGAGAAAACCCCTCGATTGACTTGACAAACACATGGACTGGACTTTACTGGACTGGACTCATTGTGAGGGAACCCTGGTAAATCCATGAGTGTATTTTGGTTTCCTTTTTACCTTCTTCTTTTCTTTTTGCGAACGAACTGAACTGAAGTGTTTTCTTTTTTTGAATCGAACTGAATAGAATTTTCTTTTTGCAAAGGATTGAAGTGCTCTGAACTGAACTGTCAAACAGGAAGTGAATTTTGTGTTGGGGATTTTGGGGTCGAAAATACGGACTGGATTTTGAGTTTTTCTGGAAGGGACTGACTCCTGATTTCTCTTGCTTTTTTCTGTTGCTGTTCTTTTGCCCATGATTTGCTTCAATACATTTATTTTGAACTGAAAGCTATCTGTGGTGGTATTGTGTTCTTTGTGGCTTTGTTTGTTTTGGTTGTGTGTTCTTACGGGTTCAAGAAAGGAGTTTTTTGTTTTCTTTCCTTAACATGCTCTGATTTTGAGCCTTATGTGCGGTTGACTAACTAAAAAAAATACTGACTCACAACCCTGACGAAGCATCCCGTTACAGTACAATGCATGTAACATTGACTACATAGTACAACATCCTAAAATACAGAGAAAGAATCGTGTTATTGTGCTGCATGAACCGCAATAAAATTTAACTACTTTGTTTCAAGTTTCCCTCCTGAATTAATTTCACAATTTTGGTTTGTTCAAGTTATGTTTTTTTTCACAGGGCAATTGTCTGTCAACACCTGCTTATTCCGTTGAGTCTATTATATTTCTTGAGACTTTGCCTCTCTTGGTCTGATACCATCATCCTTATCTGTTGATTCTCTCACATACATCTTTTTCAGGGAAAGAGTGTAGAGCTTGTTAAAAAAAATAGACACAGGGCTTTAAGGTGTGTCAGCCAGTAACTGCAGATAAATCTTGTCTCCACAAATGACTGTCAGAAATGTAATGGAATTGGTTCTGTGATCCCTTTCCAACTCTCTGAGAGGCTTTAACGTTGTGATTGTAGAGATAACATCTCATTCTGTCTCCGCAGAATACCAATGTCATACTTGCCCTCGTCTCTGACTGCAGCACTTCTACATGGATTCATTTGGAAACTTTTTCTGCTGCTGCTTGAGAGAAAAGTGTGAGTTAGACAAGCAATATGGTGCAGTGTCAGAGAGAACCTGGAAAGGAAGACAATGTCCTGAAATGTATCTGAAAATCCCAAAGGTTTCCCTCTTTGTAAGTTTTATAATGGAACAGGTGTTCCCCTTATTCTGCTGATATGCGAACTGGGAAATGAGTTCACTCCTGCCTCATTTACATTCATATGGAACAAAGGCTTGGAAAAGTAGCAAGTCTTTTCTTTACATTTTCCCTAATTTGACTTAGAACAATTTGGATTTCTTATCCTCTGTGGGAGTGACTGCTGACAGTAGGTGCGTTTCCATCAACCTATTTTTATGCACATTTTGAAGTATCACATTAGAATAAGTTGATGGAAACGGCAAAATTTGAAAAAACTTCCTCTAATTCGCAAAAAAGTATAGACGCTCGCTTGAGGTGGTTTTTGCCTTTTGCGAAATAGAGTTAATGCGCAAAATGCGAGATGGAAACAACTTTGCCGAATGAGTTCTGACGTAGCGAACGTTCAACTCACATGACTGATCAGCTGTTTCCGCTGTCGGAGTCGCTGCCGCTGCGTGCATCAGAATGGCATTTCTCTGTCTTCGTCTCCGGACAGCATTACACATTGCCAATACTAACTGAATTGAAAGTACTATGATAACTTGCTCAATTGAAAGTAACTCCTGCAGACCTCTCTCCATGTTTCCTCTCTCCATTGCCAATCATACAGCATGTCGTGTGGGTATGTTGTCAAGGCAACTGTTGTTTTATTTCCGGTTTTCAACCTCTACTTCTTCTACTGTTCTATTACAGCCATGTTACGGTAGGCCTATGTAGCCTGTACCGCCATCTTCTGACAAAACTGGCCTAGTTTATTTGCTCCAAACCAGTTAATGGAAACGCACGTAAATCGCATTTTCTTTTTTGCGAACTTTCAAAAGTTTGCTTAAAATTCGCTTGACATTCAGATGGAAACACAGCTAGTAACAATGTCACAACTGACTGATCATGATTAAGGGTTATATTTAAAGAAAGTGTGTCATTACAACTAGAGGTGCAACGGATCACAAAACTCACGGTTTGGATCTTATTACTGTTTTCGAGTCATGGATCAGATAATTTTTTCAGATCAGCAAAAAGGAAAGTTAGGGTTGAATTAATTTAAAAATGCTTCACAAGCAAATTATAAATAACAACAAAAATTATACAAATTTGAAATCAAATTGTCATAAGCAGATTCCACAACAATCTTGCACCACAGGTCCCCATGTACCCTGTAATAATTTTAAAGTTGTTTTACTACAGCAGTTTTTAATACTAAAATCGAACCCAATATGCATACATTTTGGCCAGTAAAAATTTGCTTAGCCAGTGGATTCTTTCATCTACCAGCCAACTTAGCTGGTGAGTCGTTAATGTAAATTTTCGACAGTGCATGCGTGCTTTTATATGTGATGTACATATAAGTCATATACCTCGTTAAAATGCATACAGAAGATGTTAAAACTTTTTTTTTTTAAGTCTTAAGCCTCATCAATAACATTCTTAAAAACAGTTTTTTTTTCTGGAGCTGATGATCAAATTAGTTAACAAGTGAACCATCTCTCTTTCTTCTAATCTATTGAGAGCTGCACATACGCAGTACCGATTGGGTATATATCACAAAATAACTTTTTTCTCATTAGATGGCAGTTCTGACCTACCTTAATAGCTTTTCAAAAACTATGGCATTTGACCCTAATAAAACCCCTAATCCTAAAAAGGTTTTAAATAGGCTGCTGGAATGAAATAAAATGTCTGGCCCATCTATAATTCCTGGTTTTAAAATCTGGCCCAATTGAATAGCTCTGATGTCGGCTAATTATATTGATTTTGTCTGTCAGTCAGGTATTTTAGCAGAGTGTAACCTTTGTTGAGTGTGCATATATGTGGCTGCTGTAGAGAATTAGCCAGGTCACAACGGGCTTGTCAGAGGTCTTTGCCTGTAATTAAAGACTGTGTGGCGGCAGCATGTTTCCCGTTACGCCACCAGTATCACATTCCAGCCATGTGACTCAGCTTTGACAGTCCAGCACTCTTGCCCTGTTTAAAGTTAAACAGAAACAATTAGGCTGATTGTCTACGTCACTGGATTTTCTTGTAGCAATGACTCTATGAAACAACAAAAATAATCAACTATAATATAACAGGTTAGATGAGTGAAATGTCAAGTAATCACTAAATAAATGTGTACACTGTTTTAAGATGAAATCTAGGGATGGACATTTTTAAGTGATATCCATATTTGATTACTTGCATTAATGTATTATTGATTGCTCGAGCACTTGAGAAAAAAAAACTTAACATAAGAATATGGTCCTAAACGAACAACACCCAAGCCAAATTGCTGTTTGGGGTTAGGGTTAGCAATAGCACACATCTATTATTATTTTTTATGTAGATCTGTGCAGATAATCATAGATGGCAGTTGCGTCACTGCCCCAAGTTAAAGCAAACAAACAAACGAACAAACATTTTATATAAATATAGTGCTTTACTTGTATCACCTACCTTGAAAAAAAAAAAAAAAAAGAGGACCTTCCTTAACAGGTTTGAGACAGGCCAGGTGGAATGTAGGATGGATTCTCATGGACCTAGGGGTTTGAAGCCGGACCGCCACAGGATTAATTACCTTTGACATGGTGAATGAACCCATGAATTGAGGAGCCAGCTTGCGAGATTCCACATGGAGAGGGAGATCCCGAGTGGATAGCCAAACTATTTGCCAAGGTTGATAGACAGGAGCCGACCATCTGCCATACTCTTACTCCGGTCCAGGCTCGCTCTGTACGAAAAGCTGAGAAGCCCCACTCCGGATCCGATGGCTTCAACGGATGAGAATTTGAGCTGAGGGCACCTTGACTTCCAGCTCCACTTCAGGGAACGAGGGATGATAAGAGCCATAAGCGCACTCGAAGTGACAGAGCCTAGAGGCAGAGCAGGGCAAGGCGTTATGAGCGTACTCCACCCAAATGAGATGCTTGCACCAGGAGGTGGGGTTCTGAACTAGCAGGCAGTGCAGTCTGGTCTCCAGCTCCTGGTTGAGACGCTCTGTCTGGCTTGGAGATGGTAACTGGAGGAGAAACTGACTGACAGAGGGGACCTTGAAATGAAATGCACCCTCGTGGAAAATCTGTCAACCACTGTGAGAATGGTGGTGTTACCTTCAAATGGGGGCAACCCTGTGATGAAGTCCAATGAATGTCCCACCAGGGTCTATGGGGCACAGGCAAGGGGTGTAGGAGACCAGGCGGAGGATGTTGAGAGACCTCATGTGCACACACCTTGCAGGTGGCCACATACTCCCCTACCTCCTTCTCCATGGATGCCACCAGAAGCATTGCTTGATCAGAAAGATGGTTTCTGGTAATGCAGAGACACATGGACAGCCGGTATGGCGGACACCCAGCCAGAACCTGCAGGTTAATGTAAACCTCCCATACTTTCCTTTTTATTCCCCAAGTAACGGCCACTCAGTGACCGCACTAATCTTAGATGGATCCATATGGACCATATTAGCAGAGACGACAAAATCCCAGGAAGGAAACTGTGGGCACATGGAGCTTTGACAGCCCCTCCCTTGTGGAACATAAAATAAGAATGGTAACCACACCACTATCTATCAGAACAACTGTAACACATCATATTTTCATTTCTCAAACAAACCATTCAACTTAACTTATATTCTTCTTATATAAGTTTAACATAAAAATAAAAAAATAAAATAAGTCTTCAGCCTACAACAACTTGAGAAATGATGGCAATCGCTACGTTTAAAATGCACATAGGAAAATTGCAAGTCAATGGATTTTCCACAACACGTTCCTCCCAATGTTTCACAGTAGAAGTCTTGAAATGAAGGGTTTTTGTCCGTTGAAATACTTTTAATTTGAAATTTATACAGGAAGTACTGAATTATATTTACAGTGTAATGCAATAACTTTAACAGGGCAAACGGAGCGGATCAAAATGCGGCTTCATACTGAAGTACGAGCATGTAACATAATGTTGGGCAGCATAACCAGCACCAACTTGTTACTGAGTTCTCCTGTGGTCGTCAGTCAGAGTAGTTAAGCAAGAGTGTCATCACTCCTACATATTATCTGGACTGTCTGGTCCCCACAGAGGTTATTACTGGAAAGCGTTGGTTTTCATTTTCGTGCATGCGCATATGAACACATGTTCCCGCGTGACACAGTTATCTTTTTCAAGCTGCAATTTATAAACGCTGTTGCCCGTTGGCGTTTAATAAAAGATATAGTTGTATTTCTCTTACTTTTGTCAGCACACAGTCACAAAACACACCCCTGGAAGTGGCTGCAAGACACAGACAGACTAACAGATGTACAGCTTTGCAAGACAGAAGAGAGATGCACTGCAAGCTAACACATCACGTAGCGTTTAATGTTATTTGTTGACATCAAACACAAGTTTACCTAATAGTTCTTCCCGTAATTCAATCTCATGGCATTTCTTTTCGCTTTTCTTGACCAGAAGGATAGTTTCCCTTCATCCTCTCACTGAAGTTGTTAACATTGACACCTGCTTTGATAGGAAGGTGGGGGCCATAGTGAATGTTGATTGTGTGCAAGAGAGAGTGGGAGTGCGTACAGCAAAGGGCAGAGGGCTAAGTGACTGAGAGTGAGAGATGCTTTGCTGTAGCAGTTGCGAGATCTTTAATGTTATTATGAGACTATGGCGTGGCAAATTATATGGCGGCCCGCCACAGTCTAGGTAATTAATGGGAAACACTGACTGTATACATCGGATGTATAGTGACATCCAAATTGAGGTTTCGAATGCTCATGTCCATCCCATCGTATGTCTTAAATTTCTGGGGATAGGCTTGCTTCACAGATACAGGATGCAGCTGTGTTATCGATTGCCTTCAGAAATTCTAAGGAGCTGCTCTCCAGTCAGTGTTACATTAACACCAATGTTCCACAAATGATTTTCAGAAAGTACATTTTCTTCTCTGATGATTGTGAACAAATCTTTATTTGCAAGATGATACTGTTTCTTCTGCTCAACCCTCACCACATCTGTCTCACATGCTACTTTATTCACCCTCCCTGTCTTTGTCATTCAGTTTGCTGTGTTCCCTGTCTCCAGACACTACTTTGTCTCACGTCACTATTGTCTGTCAAGTTACCAAGGGTGCTTGAATGGCATTTTTGATGGCCTTAATACTACAAAGGACAAAATGACATGAATCCTATGTGTACTACTATGACATGGCTGGGTCTGTTTCAAGGACTAGCTTGAGAAATGGGATGTGGTTCCCAACTGCAGCACCAGATTGCCTCCCTTTATTTAGGCAGGTTAATTGGCTCAGGAAATTACTACTCACTGATGCTGCATGGCATGAGTGGACAAAGTTGATGTGCGACAAGAGGGGAGAGGGACTTTGTTCCTTTGTGCAAGGCCAGCAGATTCTCTCACTCAGGTAATTGACATGTTAACTCAATGACACAAAGAGTCAGAGAGAGAAATGTGTTAGAGATATACATGGACACTCTCCCCCTTGTTTTGTGTTTTTGCCTCGAGTAATGATAGACAACGATGTGAACAGGGAATATTAAAATGATGCATTCTAAAATATGAAATCATTATCATCATTGTAAATTTAAGTTCACTTTAGCCTTCAAGAAATTTAGATTTTTCACTATTTTCTGCCATTTTATTGCATAGTGGTTGTTTGCAGTTTTGTTTCTGACATCAAATTTTTACCATTCAAAGTAAGTTACTCAACAATGCTTTCCTTGCTCTGACATTTGTCATACTTTTTTACTGTTTAACCTGTCCAAATGTTGTTGTAATTTTTACTTTTCAATTTTTGATAAAGAAAAATTATCATATTGCTCTAAAAGAAACAGATGGCAGTGTGACAGGGGTCTCTTGTAGTGCTAAAACTACAGAGAATTATTATTAACTATCACACTTTACAGAGCTTATAGCTATTGTGGGTGGTCCTTGGACTATCTAAGGGTGTCTGGAAGCATGCTCCCCAGGAAGAAAATTTTATTTTTAACTTTAAATGCATCAATCTGGTGTACTTTGAGAACAAAATTGAGAGGTAACATGATTAAGACATTGTGGAAAATATAAAATGTAGAAAATAATAAAATACAACACTGAGCTTTGGCTCTGCTGCCTGGTAGGAGCTGTACAATGGCTTTGGCTGGTTTACAATAAGGCTATAGTCTGTAGTCAGTATCATTCCAATGCTTTCCATCTTGCATTGGAGTTATAACTAAACTTTGACTGAGAGACTAGATAGTTGTTTTAAAATAATGTGTGCCTATGAGGAGTGCAATCATTCACACATATTGTCTGGACTGTTTGGTCCCCACAGAGGTTACTGCTGGAAAGTGCGAGTTTCATGTCTTATGCGCATATCAACATGCATGCGTGCCACGGTTATCTTTTCCAAGCAGCCTTTTATAAACACCGTTTCCTGTTGGCATTTGTCAAACAAAATAGTTGTATTTAACTCTCACTTTTGTTAGCACAAAGTTACAGAACACAGCCATGGAAGTGGAACAGATGTACTGCCCAGCTTAGCAAGACGGACAGAAGAGAGATGCGCTGCAAGCTTGCGCATCATGTAACATTTAATGTTATTTATTTTTTGACATCAAACACAAGTTTACCCAACAGCTGTTCCTGTGATTCTCTCACTCTGTTTTTTTTCTCTCTTTCTTGAATAGACTGATAGTTTTGATTTATCCTCTCATTGAAGTTATAAACATTGACACCCACTTTGATAGGAAGGGTAGGGAGGCCGTAGTGAGTGTTTAGTTTTGCCCACCTCTGCTCAGAGTGTGATTGTGTGTGAATGTGTACAGCAAAGGGCAGGGGACTAACTGACTGAGAGTGAGAGATGCTTTGCTGAAGCAATGACGAGATCTTTAATGTTATTATGAGAATATGACAGGGTAAATTAGACTATGACGGGCCGCCATAGTCATATGGACAAGTGGGATGTAGAAACTTGAAACCTCCAATGCACATACACTAAGAATGGAATTTACAAAGAATTAGGGGACATTTTTAATGAGGGAGAAGAAATAAGTGCCATTTAAGGAGGTCAGTAGGCAGATATATCGCTCTACCAAAAACATCTCTAAATGCACAGGAGTCTGCAGATTCTAGAGATTGTTGCTTTCATCTTACTTCTGAGACTGAGTTAGTTAAAATCAGCATAGGAAAAACCAATTGTCAATAATCCCAATAATTGTTGATATAAGATCTGATCACCAATTTGCACAAGCCTATTAGCCGTAGTTTTCTGCCCCTGTGTGCAGCTGTTTCCAGCAAAAACACGCTTAAAACCCATTGTACACTACCTGCCCAGCTCCACAGGCGAAGTTAGATAGAGACTGGTGAACATAGCGAGCCGTTTTTACCAATTGAGGAATTAGATCAGTTTTATCCTTCAGTAATGCAGAGAAAATCATTCATGCTCTTACAGTGTATCCCCGCCTTGACTACTGTAATGCCTTGCTTAAACAATCGAGCTATGGAGCAGCTCCAAATTGTTCAAAACTCTGCAGCTAGATTATTAACCAAAACAAAGAGATATTCACACATAGGCGCTTTGTGCCTTGTGCTTGATAAGTGCTCTATAAATAGAGCTGAAACAGAGTTTGAACTAATATTAATCAGGTAGCCAGAAACACGACTGCAAATAAATGCTAAATTATAACAAATAAGTAAAATAACTAATAATTTTGTTATATTGACTGAAAATGTAATGACATGTCAGAGTTGTGTTCACAGTTTGTTTCTGCTGCTCCCAAGTGGCCAAAAAAACAAACAAAAACTGTAATTGCATGTTTTTGTATTTTTGACAACACCAGTGTCTTAGCAGGAACCATTGGTTGTTACATTTGTCAATAAAACCTGATGTTTTCTTTATCCCTTACTTTTTCGGGTTTTTTGACCAGATTATTTGTATAAAAGCTTTGTTTTATATTGAAAGTAAAAAAAACAAAACAACCTGAGACACTCGGGCAGTTTCAGTTTCTTTAAAATAAAAATAATCAAGTTTGATATTGTCAGCAAAGCTGTGAGAAAATAGAACTGTTATGACTGCAGCATTTGAGTTTCCTCATGCTTATTGTACTACATGTTTACTGTTTGTTCCTTCTGTCACTCCAAAGTGACACACTGAAAGCACTCAGCTTGGCTTAATCTCTGTCAGCCTTTTTTTAAAAGACTTGTTTGTTATTCAGATCAACTGCAGTTTAATATTTACTTCAAATTAAATTCTTACCCTGAATGTTTCCATGGTGGAGGTGGAAACAAGGCTCTGGAAATAATAATAATAATATTGTTTAACTCTATTAACCTCTGCTGTCCCTGGGAAAGCAGCTGGAGCTGGAACAGTTTACACTGTTCCATTACATAACTCTAGGAAGTTTATTGTTGTATGTGTAATATGTTGGGTTAGCTGATAATTAGCACCTAAACTTAACATAACATGTGAAAATGGGTTATTGCTAAATTTCCCAGAAACACTAAATGCCAGTGAAGACACATCTTGTTTGTCTTGTTTAATCTGGTTATGTCAATTGAATGACCAGCACATCCTTTGAGAGAGATGCAGAGATGCTGGACACACACACATGCAAACACACACACACATGCAAACACACACACACATGCAAACACACACACACACACACACACACACACACACACACACACACACACACACACACACACACACACACAC
>JBBPCS010004834.1:0-10977 GCA_037974645.1 Hollardia meadi | reverse complement strand
CACACACACACACACACACACACACACACACACACACACACACACACACACACACACACACACACACACACTTTATAATTCAATGTTTTCCCATGATTTCAAATATATTCATGACAATTTACTCATTTCCTGGCAATACTGTCATTTAAGCAACTTGTAAACCATCAGCATAGTTTACATTTGAAGATTTTGCACTCTGTCAAGTCAATTTTATTTATATAGCCCAGAAGCACAAATCACAATGTCACAGTGGGCTTTACAATCTGTACAGAGTATGACATCCTCTGTCATAGACCATTGATTTGAGTGAGGATAAACTCCCAAACAAAACCCTTTGAACAGACAAAAAAATGGAAGAAACCTCAGGAAGAGCCATAAAAGGAGGGATCCCTCTCCCAGGACCACCTCAAGTCCAGGATTTCCCAATGTAGCCATGAGCGCATTCACATGAAAGAGATGGTGTTTGCAGCATATGACCAATCAAGAACATTACAAATTGACTGGCAGCAGATTGGCATAGCAAAGTAAACTATAATAGCAGACAAATAGAAAGATAAACACGTAATCTGAGATAAAAGTAACAGTCGCAGCTGCTGAATGCAGGAACAGCAGCTGGCAAGAAAATCACAGACTGTGTGAATGAATACATGGTATACCAGCCGGTCCGTGTCACACGCTATTTCCTGCTTCCTGTCATGGCTGCTAACTGAGGGCCGTCAGTAAATCCTGTTGTGTATCCAATCAGAATCAAGACAATCCAGAGCTGTTTCTCCACTGCTGTTAAAGATTTTGAACAAAGATTTCTGTGGAAGCTACAATATCAGCAATATTTAAAAGGACCTGCAGAAACAAGCTGACTCCAGCTGGATTTCAGGCCTCACCAGGACACACAGCATCTCTGCTGTAGTAGCCTCATTGTGGACTCTGCTAACATCTCTGCTGCAGTAGCCTCACGGTGGATTCTGCTAACATCTCTGCTGCTGTGTTTCATACTGGACTGTGAGTAACAGCTAATGTTTCTGCTGTTGCGTGCTACATGCCTGGATTAACAAATAGAGTTTGGAGTATTGGAAGGAGTTGTTTAATGGTGGTAAAGTCACTTTCCTTAGCTGGTAGTATGGTGTTTTACCTATGAATGCCACAGGGAAATCTAAATGTCTGGTGAATGATTTTTTTGAAGAAAAATTGGTTTGGTTTCTTTACAATATAAGCTTTTCTAATGGAATCCCCCTCCATGCTCATGCTTGCTACTTGATGGCAGGAAGTTTCTCGCTCCCCAGCTATAGTGAAAGAGCGTCTAAAATCAAATAAACACATCATTGCACAAGAATCCTGCAAATCCTGTCACCTTCTTATGGATGAAATAACTCTCAAACGTGAATTTCAAAACTTCAAAAAAAACCCTCTCCAGGTTCGATACAGAAGCAACCACAGTCCTGTGGGAGAACGCCCCAAATACTGAAACTCAGGGTCCCTGTTCCCCTCCACCATCTCACCTTACACAGGGTCTTGGCTCTAGTTCCACTCCTGTCTCACATACCCTCTGGACCAAGGTCTCACTGTTAGGCAAGAAACGGCATGTGAGCCTAAACCGGAGACAACATTTGGCTGGTGGCCTCCTATCTTATCCTATCTTGTCACTTTCCAACCACTTTGGAACCACTTTGGAACCGCTGCTGCAGTGACTGGGACTGCTGGAATCCCTGTTGCTGCTGATGCTGCTGATAAAGTCCCTGAAGACTCTGCTGCTAACATTGGGGTCCCTACATCTGCTAATGATGCTGCTGGGATTCCTGCTGCTGCGACTTCTGCTAGGGCCATTCGCACCTATTGTAGCTACTGCTTGGGTTCCTGCTTTTGCTGGTGCTGCTGGGGTCCCCACATCTTCTGCTGCTGGGATCCATGATCCTTCAGACACTGGGGTCCCTACATCCACTGTTGCTGGAGCTCCTGCTGCTGTTGCTGGCATCCCTACATCTATTGCTGATGCTGGAGTCCGTACTGTCACTGATGCTGCTGGAGCAACTGCCACAGGAGTCCCTGCATCAGCTAATGCTGCTACTGTCATTGTTGCGGCTGTTAATGAGCTCCCTGCTGCTGCAATCCCTGTTGCCACCACAGTGGTCTCTGCTGCTGTTATTATTCCTATTGCTGCTGCTACTATTCCTATTGCTGCTGCAGCCTCTGGTACCCCCACAAGTCCTGATACTGCTTCTCCAGCTGAGGATTCCCCTGCTGTGGTCTCTTCCATTGCTACAGCAACTGCTGAGCCTTCCAATGCTAAAAATGTTGCGGGCACCTGCTCTCAACCACCACTGTCCACACTGATCATAGGTAGCTCTATGGTTAGACATATCACTTTAAAAGGGGCAGAAACTATGTGCTATCCAGGAGCCCTCATATCAGACATAGATCACTTGCTTCCATCGATACTAGAGCAGGTTCCATCTGCAAACCTCTTACTTTCAAAATTTGTCCTATTTAATAATAATTTATAATTATATTATAAATAATAATTTGTCAAATAGATCTAACCCCTGGTTCTCAAGTGATTTATCTAACTGTTTTAACTCTAATTGCACGTTGGAGATAAGGCTTGGAAACGAGCCAGAGAAACAAATTCAGTTAGTGACTGGCAACATTTCAGACACTTGAGAAATAAGTGTTCTGCTTTAATAAAAAAGGCAAAATCAAATTATTTTATTACCTCATTAACTGATTCTGAAGACAACCCCACAAAATTTGGGAAAACAGTGAACTCATTAAAATCTACTTCTGCTTGTTGTTTCCCCCAACGCATCTTTTTTGATGATGGCCCCGTTTTAGAAAAATGAGAGATGGCCAGCATTTTTAATCGCCATTTCATAACGGCAGGAATTATTTGTGTGACCTCAAAAGATGTGACCTCAAATGATCAAGCAGATTTAAATGTACTACCTAGTCACAATAGTGGGTCGATTACTAGTGCATCTAATAATTAAGTTCTCTTTTCCTTTAAATAATTTGCAGAAGATGAGGTATGACACTTCCTTCTCACCATAAACACAAAGAAATCTATGGGGGAGGATCAATTGAAGCCTAGTCTTTTACAACTGGCTGCCCCACTAATTGCAAAGCCAGTAGTTCATATTTTTACTAGAAGTATTCCTAATGTCTGGAAAGCTGTACTTTTATATTTACAGACTGCTATTAACTCAATCCAACATGCTTTGGCTGATCTAAAACTGGTATTGAATGCCAGTAAGACAAAGTATATGTTATTCTCAAGACAGAACATTGACTCCATTGATGCACATTTGTCCACCTTCGACAAAGTAAACATTGAACTTATCCAGCAGTACAAGTACTTGGGTATCTGGCTGGATCAAGATTTGTCTTTAAGGTCACACATCTTAAATATATTAAAGAAACTTGAACCTAGAATTGCTTTTCTTTTTAGGAATAAATCCTGCCTAATTATGCTTAGTAGAAAAAAATAGTTCAAGCTACAATATTACCAGTCTTAGACTATGGAGATAGTCTCAGTCTTGAAGCAATTGGACACTATATATCATAGCGCTCTACGGTTTATCACAGGTGCTAGCTTTCAAACTCACCACTGTGACCTGTATTGCTGTTGGATGGACTGCCCTGACTCAAAGGAGGAAGCAACATTGTCTGCTGATATATGTATATTTTATTTTGTCTTGTGTGTTGTCGCCGGGCCCCCCCTGGAAAAGAGATTTTGGCCTCAGTGGGTCCTCCCTGCTAAAATAAAGGATAAATAAAAATAAATAAATAATTTAATAAAATGTGTAAATTAATAAGCTTACAGGTATGTTCTATGTTTACATTTTTACATCAAAAAATAAATATAAAAACGTAAGTCAAAGCAGCGCTTTCAGAAAAGTAAAAGGCTTTAGTGCTTCGATCAGTTTCTGTTAGGATGATATTGGTAGGCTACAGGATAGCACAATGAAGTGACTTTGACAGGAAAGAAATTAAAATGAAGACAGGAGGGGGCTTTTCATGACCCACGCACCGAGCTACAGGATATTCTATGAATGATAATGACATTTTCCAGAAAATGTGGTCCTTTTATACGTTTTGATCTGTTATCTCAAACATAACCTGCTCCGGAGCACGTTAGCTGTGCACCATAAGTTCCCATGACAATATACCCCGGTAAAAAGTGAACCAGCTTCATTACACTGAGATAACCCTGAAGTTACATCACTAACCACAAACCCTGCTTCGTAGTACAAGCCTCTGGAAGAGGACAGGCCATAAAAAAAATTGTTCCTGAATTGTTCTTTGAACTGTTCAAAGAAATGTTACTAAAAGTAGTCTATTTATGCACAACTCCTCTTTCATGAGATCACATTACAAAGACATACAAAGACATTTAAATTGTGCATCTTACTACAAGGTGAAGTCAGAATTATATTCTAGTATGAAGTTCAGGAGATGAACCCACAGATGGATTGTGGATCATCTTTGTATGATGCAGCAAACCTCCGATTCGCAACATTAGCAAAGAATCAGAATGTATACAAATTTCCATGACAAATAACATAGGTTTAAAGTGGCCATATGATGCTCATTTTCAAGTAAATATCTTTACTTTAGGTTTGTACGAGAATATGTTTACAGGCTTTAATGTTAAAAAACACATTATCTTTCTTATACTGTCTATTGCAACAGCACCCTCTTTTTAAAACACTCTTTTAATTCCTATCTCTTTACAAGGCCCCTGTGGCGTGGGGAAACGCAGCCGGGGCAACACAACACAGACACAGTATTAAGGTGTAAGAAGAAGGGTTTATTTGGTGATACGTTAGGTTGCCTGGGCCGTGGTGTATCCCAAGGGAGTCCGTGTGGGGGAGAGGGGCAGCTGGTCTAGGCAGTAGGGCAGAGAAGTGGTTCCCAGGCAGTCGTCGGGCTTCGTGAGGCAGCCGGTCAGTCTTCTCCGTCTAAGAGCAAAAACACACATGAGCTGTGGTTCGAGGTCAGGTTTACACTCACCTCCCTCTGGCTGTGTGAAGCCTCCTTTTATCTGGATGCTGATGAGGCTCAATGAGCTCCTGGTGTGGGCAGTTGGCTACCAGCTGTAGATGATAATTGCCAAGCTACATGTTCCTCCCAGCCCTCTGCTGTGTGGCTCCAGCCAGGGTGTTAACATGGCTGTAGGTGCGATGCTTGTATCCCCTCATCAACACACTTTGCTTCTGAAAGGCCCAGACTACACTTGCGGGGTTTGGCCGACGGAGGCTCTCCAAGACCTTTTCGATGTGGTCTGCCCAGTCCTCGGAGTAGATGACTACATCGTCAAGGTAAGCCGTGGCATACTTAACATGGGGCCGTAGGACAATGTCCATTAGACGCTGAAAGGTCGCAGGTGCCCCCTCTGGTACTGCCAGAGGCTGCTTGGAGTGCTGAAGGCTGTCTTCTCTCGGGCACTTGGAGACAGAGGCACCTGCCAGTAGCCTTTGGTGAGGTCGAGAGTAGAGATGAAGCACGATTTGCCTAAGCGTTCGATGAGGTCATCCACCCTGGGCATGGGATAGGTATCAAAAGCTGACACTTTGTTGAGTTTGCGGAAGTCGTTGCAGAACCTGGGCGTACCGTCAAGCTTAGGTACCATGACGACTAGACCAGGGGCTGTGCCACTCCTTGATAATACCCAACTGCTTCATCCTTTCCACCTCATCCTCGATGGTTTGGCGTTGGGCCTCTGGCACCCTGTAGGGCTGCTGCCTGATGACGACCCCTGGTGGTGTGTGGATGTCATGTTGGACAATGGGGTTCTGCCAGGGGTTGATGAGAACACATCAGAATACTGGTTGACCAACTCCTTCAAGTCCTGGTGCTGGTGGAGAGCAAGCGCTTTGCCGAGCCGGACCTCCTCTCAAGGTGCAGTGGTGGTGGCTAGAGCTGAAATCAAAGGTATGGGTTCAATCCATTTCTTGAGTAAGTTCACATGGTATATTTGGCTTGGCTTAAGTTTTCCCGGTTGTCTGACCTTGTAGTTTACTGTCTCCGACCGTTTCTTGTACCATGTAAGGACCTGCCAGGTAGCAAGGAACTTGCAATCTGTCGAAGGGAGCAAGAGGAGGACCTGATCTCCGGGCTGGAATTCACGGGGCTGAGCCGGACGGTTGTAGGCTTGCTGCTGAGCACTTTGGGCCTCCTGCAGGTGCTCCCGCAGCAGGGGCATTACTCGACTCACCCTCTCCTGCATCTTCTGTACATGCTCCACAACCGTGCAATAGGGAGATGGTTGCTGTTCCCAGGCTTCCCGGGAAACATCCAGAAGACCCCGGGGTCATTGTCCAAAGAGCAACTCGAATGGGGAGAAGCCAGTGGAAGCTTGGGGCACTTCCCGGGCCACAAAGAGTACATACAGCAACATCAGCTCCCAGTCACGCCCATCTTTAGCAACTGCCTTCTTCAGCATCCTCTTCGGGGTCTGGTTGAACCTCTCAACCAACCCGTCAGTCTGGGGGTGGTAGACAGAGGTGCAGAGATGGTGAACCTGAAGGAGAGAGCAAAGGGGTGCCTTGCTCTGTGAGGAGGTCTTTGTGGATATCAACTTGACTGACCAGCAGGAAGAGCTCCCTGACAACAGCTTTGGTTGTGGCCTTCTGGAGGGGAACTGCTTCCGGGTACCGAGTGGCATAGTCGACCAGGACTAAGATGTTATGATGGCCCCTGGCAGATTTTGGCAGTGGCCCCACCAGATCCATCCCGATTATCTCCAAGGGCACCTCAATGAGAGGAAGCAGCACAAGAGGGGCTGGAGGTGGTCGTTTGGAGGCAGTGTGCTGACAAATGGGACAGCGCTGACAGAAATTTTTAACTTCCGCTTCAATTCCAGGCCAGTGGAAGCGATCTCGGACCCGCTCAAGGGTGTTGCAAGCCCCAAGGTGCCCTGACATTGGGTGAGTACGTGCCAACTCTAGGACTGTCCCTACCTTGGTCCTGGGAACAACCAGCAGGTCAACGACCTCACCCCTTCTCTGGGCTGCATAGTAGAGGAGGCCATCCGTTATCTTAAAGTACTGGTCTGGGAGATGTCCCACCATCCACTGCTTACCCTCAAGGACCATCACTTGAGACCAGCAATTCCTGAGCCGATCATTCTCTTTTTGTTCCTTGGCGAACAAACCCTCTCGGGTTACCTGTTGGAAGAGATCATGGAGGGGGTTAGTGGAGGTGGGTGGCTCACCTTCTTGATCGGCCTCTTCTCCATCCACCTCAGCCAGGAGCACTGGTCTTGGGCGAGGCTTCTTGCGGCACCAATCCCTCCGGTTCTTTGCTGGAGGCTGGTTTCGGGCTTTCTGAGCCGCTGCGTGTGCCTACCTGAAGCCGGGCCAGTCTCGGCCAAGAAGCAGGGGTACTGGAAGCTCCTTCATGATACCTACAGTCAGGGGCCATTCACCAGCCAGTCCCCCAATGCTCAAGACTGTAGCCTCAACATCTCGGACGTCCCCATGAACACAGGTCACTGGAAGAGAGCCAGTGACTTGGTATCTCACTGGAAGCATTGTGGGGCTGGCGAGGGTGACAGTACTGCTGGAGTCCAAGACAGCCTCCAGGGGCTGGCCATGTACCGTTACCTGGCAGATGAGTGGAGGCGAGTGACCAGGGGAGTGATACTGGCAGCTGGCTAGCCATGCTTTTGGCCGGGGAAGAGTGGGCAAGGCCCCTGGATCAGTGGACATTGGTTCGTCCACAGGGCTGGGGCCCTGAAACCCACGTTCAGGCATTGAGGGGCCCTCCAAGCGCTTTGGACCCAGGAAGGGCCTCCCTTGAGTGTGGCCATCCCTCTGGGGTGCTAGGTTGGCCCTCTCCCCCTTGGAAATCTCCACATGGACAGGTTGGCATCAGCACATTCAATTAGTTCGACCATGCCGCGGGGAGTGGCAGGGTCTGCAGCTCCTAGAGCTCTCTTAGACTCTCCGGGGACTGCGCGCAGGAACCGGTCCATTACCACCCTGTCCACTATTGCAGCTCCTGAAAGTTTCCCCAGTTGGAGCCAGCGTTCAGCCACCCTCTGGAGTTGGGTCATCTGAGCCTGGGGCAGTACTCCTGGGGTGTAGCTCCAGGCATTAAACTGTTGAGCTGCTGTCACCGGTGAGAGCCCCAACCGCGCCAGGATTTCAGCCTTGAGAGTTGCATAATAATGCATAATCGGATTTCACTTACCAGAGGCTACCTGAGCAGCAGAAAACACTGCTGTATCTATGGCAACAATGGCATTGGTTGTACAATGCAGTTAAAAACACAGCGTTTCCTTGACATAGCAATACCTCTAACAAAACTCTTCCCGGTTAGGACATGCCAAATTAAAACTCTGCCCCAGGGCGTGCAAGACTCGCACTAAGGCAGAAGGCTACTTTACTACTGATGAGGCGTTTCAGACACTTCAGGGGCGGTGTTTTCTGTGAGAGTAAGGAGCTCCCTTTGCCATGGACTTTGAGCTTTTCCACTTACCAGCACAAAAAGATATTTAAAACCCTAAAATGCATAATATGGCCTCTTTAAGTCTATTTTGTAAAACATGATCCATAATGAGGCCCCAGGGTGCATCTATCCAGATCCAACATCTGCGTGAGGTAGCCTGTTAGTTTTCAGTGTGTCAGCAAACGGGTGTACACACACAGGCACAAAACGACAAACAGAAGCATGTATACGCAGAAGATAGGCAAAGCATAGCACCCACTGTGCAATTAACTCACTGGTAAACATTTGTAATGGTCACAAAGTTGGACAGAAGTACCTGTTTCAGATTCATCCATGACTCACAGCTGCTGTCCTCCTCCTCAAGCCTCTCCCAGTCATTCAGCAGGAAACATTCCACCTCCATTTACCCTGCACGTCTTAGCAACAACTGCTGCGATGTTGGCCTACAAAGCTCTCTGGAATCACTTACCAGTGCCACGCATATGTTAGCATACCACTATGAGGGCCGTGATTAGAGCATTGTAAATTGTTTACCTTGATGACTATCCTGCGGTATTGCCCTCCGAGGCTGGCAGAGTAACCGAAATAAACAGAATGGATGAATGCCTTTAAGTTGCTCATTCTCTCTCATTTTCCATCTCTCAAAAGCGTGGCGCTGAAAAAATGTCAGAAGACGCCCTGCATCTGGCTGCACACTTGGAGACTGTGAGAGAAGCTGAGCCTTTTGTCTGCTTAAACAATAAACCACCTGTTTACAGAGATCACGTTCATTGTTGGATACTTGTGGATAATTGCTCATGCCGATGGTTGTTTGTTTTTTTAGAGCGACTGTTGAGAAGTGGAACTACCGCTAACAATCAAAGCCTGATTATCTACGTGGTGAGAGAACATTTCGGGGAAAATTGCTCTTACACTGCGATGCATACAGTAACACCAAGGTCTCACTCAGAGTAAATGTTTGGCTGTGGGCTGTGTGGGTTTGGCTGTGGGTGAAACTGGTTTCACCCAAGAAAAAAAATTACATTTAAAATAAATATAGCATCAAAATTCATTGGACAGTGACAATTTTTTTGTTATTTTGGTTCTGTACTCTAGCACTTTGAGTTTGAAAGGATAAAATGACAATGAGGTTGAAGTGCAGACTGTCAGCTTTAATTTGAAGGTATTTTCATCCATATCGGATGAACCGTTTAGAAATGACAGCACCTTTTGTACATGGTTGCCCCATTTTAAAGGTACTACAAGTATTTGTTGAATTGGCTTCACATATGTGTTTCGTTAGGCAGGTGTATTAATTTGTGTCGTTAGTGAATGCACAAGAGAGCTGTTGATGTCTAGTCTTGATTCTAGACTTTGCAATTGCCTTTGGAGATTGTTGTTGGGTTGTGACAACATGAGGAAGACAGCAGTGTCGATGCAAATTAAGCTGGCCATCATAAGGCTCAGAATTGAAAATCAATCAATCAGGAACATTGCAATAACCCTGGGCATGCCCAAGTCAACTGTTTGGTTCATAATTAACAAGAAAAATACAACCGGTGAACTCAATTATGTCAAAAGACCCGGTAGACCGAGAAAGACCACTGTTAATTTTTTTTAACACGTTAAATATTTCAAATTAATCGCATTAATCGTTATTTAGTATACCCTCACTGATATAAATGGACAATAATGTCAAAACACATGAGAGAAGCACTTAGTGTTGTATTGGACTGCATTTATTTTAGCTAGGCCTACCTAGCTGGCATCTGTATCTGTGTTCAAATTTCCACATCGCACTAGACCATGATTAGATTTCCAAACTAGATGTGATATTAGATGACTGAGGTAAGCACAGAGAAATGTTCCCCCTTCAGAAAGAAGTGTGAAAACAGCCTACTGGTACCAAACAGTGCATACACCTTTGTGAAGTGAAGGTTATAAGATGGATTTTAGAGATACTTTAACTGAGATGACAGCACTGAAAGTTTTCAAATTTCTAGTCTCCAAATGAGAACATAAAACCTTTGTCCTCCTGACCATCACTCACCCTCCTTTCCCTCTTCATCTTATTCTGTTTGTCTTCTTTGTTCTTTTTGTTTTAATGAGTTCCACCAGCCGCTCTCCTTTGAATCCTTAAGCCAAGTAATTAACATACAGCAGAAGTCAGCTAAATTCCTCTAAAGAAATTGACATGTTTTCTTCAAAGCTGCCTACAAAACAACCCATTAAGTCAGGAGGCAACATTTGCGTGCTTCATCCTTTAAAACGAGGTGTGAAATGCTTCACTGTGGCCTCACTCTCTGCCCCACCTGCCCAACTGACCACCCCCCAATTTTAAATGCACAATAGACATTGAGGGCTTGGGTGGCGGGCGGGGCATGTTGAGAGGCCCCACTGTCTACCAGCAGTGGGGTGTCCATACCCCAACCATCCCGCCAAATTTTAATTGCAGCACCTTAGCTAACCACATAACTGCATATCCACCTTACTACACTTACACACACCATCCTACGCACTCAAGCCAACACATAACATCTGCACAGACGGGCC
>JBBPCS010004833.1:0-10979 GCA_037974645.1 Hollardia meadi | reverse complement strand
GATTTTCATGAGCTGTAAGCCGTAATCATCAAAAGTAAAACAAAAAAAGGCTTGAAATATTTCACTTTATGTGTAATAAATCACTTTTTGAATTAAATTACGGAAAAAATGAACTTTTCCACGATATTCTAATTTTTTGAGATGCACCTGTATATATAACCTTTAAAGAGCCAAGCCACATTCAGTACACTGGAATAAATGTACTAAGTAGGAAACATAAACAGTTTGCAAACTATGTATACGTTCATTTCACTTTATGTCTGCGGAATTTGTTTTCAGTACAGCATGGGAAAAATGCTCAGTGTCAGTACACAGTGTCAACAATATAATGTATATGCTGACAAAACATTTTTCTCTATAAATGATGATCACAATATTCCTTGATAAGAAAGAGCTGAATGAATATGTATATATATATAATGTATCACAATTCAAGATGTAAGAATTACAGCCTTTATCCTCATGGTCAAAAGTTGCAAATACCTCACCCTCTAGTTCAAATACAAACAAGTACTCAGTTACTTTATTTGAAGTATTATTTGAAGTGTTTTTGACATCTGTCACTCAGTCACCTCACAGAACAGACAGGACTTTGAGAGGAGGAAGCTTGGCTCATATCGCTGTGCAATTGCTCACATTGTCTGTGTGCTTCAAGTCTTTCATTTTTTTTGCTTACTATGTATATCTGTAGTGATTGATTGTCTTAATGTTCAATATGAGCTTTTGATTTCATCATAAAGCTACAGAGGGAAGGAGAGATCAAATAATATTAACAATACAGTTTTCACCCTGTATACTTCTCACTGCTGGAGCCTAAAACTGGCTGCTCCCGAGTGCTGATGTCTCATGCCCGGTGAGAATTAACGATTTGCTTTTAGCTTTATGCTAGCATATGATTGCATACATGCTGCTTATAGGTGCTGTTTTGCGTATGGCTTAGAATACTGGGTGCTTGTATTCAGTATAATTAAGTAGAGGAGGATTCATGGAACACCCAAAAGTATACATGGTGTAGCAGGATCTACAACCTGCAATATTTTCCATGGTGCTTTTGTGTATGCCACACTCTCTATGGCTGCTATGTTTCCTATACTAAATCAAATGAAACCCCCCTGCTCTTGAACACAATAACCGGCTTCAGCAGCAGCCATGCTCAGGTCCTCTTAATGAATCGTTTCATTTTCCCAAGACTGTGTCCTCATCCTTTTTCTCTCTTGTACAAATGAGCACAGTATGAGGGAAGACTAGGGAGTGACAGCAATAAAAGACTTTCAGGGTGAAAATGGGTTTCATATTTACATTTTCAAACCGAGTCATAGCTCGTTAGACAAACAATATCAAGTGTTTGTTTTTTTCTTGGAGGTGAAACGGTGAGTGGTAAAGTAAGACACTGAGGTGCCTCATAGCCAAACGCATGTGTGGGTTGGAAGACTTTTTCAAGAATCAGATTCTGTGATAGGAAAGTTGAATACCTTTTATTGCTTTTCTAGAAAAATAGTTTTAATAGGTTTTGTTGCTTTCTGCTCCTTGTTTTTCACTTCAGTTTTCCCTTGTCTACAAATCACCTTTCCTGGAATGTAATAGTCCTGCCTTCTGTCACTGCTTGCTCCCTCTCTGCTTCATACTGGGAGGGATTCCCACAACTGAGCTCACATGGCTTCATTTTAGGCACTTCAGTGCTCTCTCTCCTTAGCTGCTCGCTGGCCTTAGTTTCCCTTAACTCTTGGCACAGAAATGATAGAGAAATGACAGCAGGTTAGAGCACATTATTCAGTACTAAAAAATAAAAATAACCATGCTAATAAGGAGCTCAGATATGGGTAATTTTAGAAGAAAAACACGTCAATTATTAGTCAAACCACTGCAATCTAATTATTACCCACTGCAACATGATTCCGTGATATCTTAAAGATCAGATGAGACAGCAGAGAGAAAACATGATTCCGTGATATCTTAAAGATCAGATGAGACAGCAGAGAGAAAGAAAACAAGAATGCACTTGTAATAGGAGATGAGTAAAAAAAGGCAGGCAGAACACAATTATTTTTAAGGAAATCGCTGATGCCTTCCAAGTACATGTTTTGTGTGTTTGAATCCCTCCACAAAACACTGCCACCACAGATAAAATATTTTGATTTGGCCATCGAAACATCCCACATGTAACCGTATATTTAACCAAGAACCGTGCTATCTTTTGCATTCACTCCGAGTTTAATTTATGAGTATGGGATCAAATCCACTAATTTCCCTCAGGCCTGTTGGACCTGTTCCATATACTTCTATGAATTGTCTGCCTCTGGCCTTAATGGCTGTTTAAGCAACTCCAGCTCTGCTTGAGTGATAATCCACATACATACAGTGTGGTGTAAGTTGTTACAAGCCACAAATTTTGATTGCATTTAGTTCTTTTGTCAATTGAAACTGAACCCGACCTGATTTGTGGCCAGTAGAGTTAAAAAACACGACGACAGGACCAGCTGGGTCTGTGAAAAGGCCAGTTTGGCGTCTGTGGTGAACATAGACTTTGAAGGGAGGCAAACATTGTCCTTTATGACATTTATGATTCAGCATGGGGAGGAGTTTGGTAAAAAATAATTTTCTGAGGTTTGTGATACAGGATCACATCCCAAGCTGTATTTCATGCAGATGGGAATGCTATGTATGGCCTTGGTGGTGCAGGGTCCTCCTTCAAGTTGCTAGAGAGCAATGTTTTAGGAGCAGGTCCCTGTTTTGTTTGTACCATGGATACAGTCATGTGCAATAGTAAATACTGTATATGTAGACAGAGGAGCATGCAGCCATGAGATACACATACGTGCCAGTGGTCTCAAACTATTCCACTAGGGAGAGAAGGAGTTAGTCAGTGTAAACAATGCAGGATTTAAAACGTGGCAAAGCCAGCTTTGGAAATGTTTCATGAGGAAGGAAACATGTTTTGTAGGTCTCAAGGTTACAAACAGTGCATTTGGGAGAGAAACATAACTTTGATAACAAGAAACGTCCTTAGGGTACCTTTAATTTTTCTCACACAGTCCCTGCCTTCTACTAGACTCTATGGGTACTACTCTCCTCCAATCATGATCACGTATTCAGCCACTGAAATGTCTTCAGTGATCAGCGAGTTTGCTCACTGGATAAATCGCTGCTTCAAGAACCTCAAGCGGTCCCAGTCTCATCGCCGGCAAAGACCCACATGCCTACTTCTTGGGTGCTGGGTGCTTCCCCTGATGAGACTGCAGCAGCGAGAGGATCATTTTCGTTGCTTCGACCTAAGTCTATATTACAACAAAAGTTAGACAGAGCCAGCTATCGATGGCGTCGAAGCCACCACTCTCAAATGCCCCACGCCACCGCCTTTCATCACGCCGGCTGAGATGAAGGCTTCACCACCCAAAGATGATGACGACATCTCATCAATTTCTGCCAAATCACACAGAAAGTGTGGCGCCAACCTCAATTTTCCAGGACTTCCATCAGGCGATTACCATAGCAGCGGGTCATGTTGGGCTCTCGCTGCCCCCACCACTTATCCCCAAGTAGAAAAGCCGTCTTCGGGAGGGTTGTACCAGGGTTTTACCCTGGTTCTGTGATGGTGAGAACCTACAACCGCATTGCAATGGCTTACATTAACAGGCAGGGTGGAGTCTGTTCCGCAGCACTGTTGAAGCTGGTGGAGAACCTGTGGTATTGGGCCTCGGGGAAACAGTTGTCTCTGAGGACTCTCCATGACCCAGGTCTCGAGAGCAGGGGCGCCGACCTGGTGTCCAGGGGCGGCCCCCTACCGGACGAGTAGAGGCTCAACCCCATGGTGGTGGATGCGCTAGCTCATACGCCCTGACCTCATTCCTCTCCTGTTGGAAAGAGTGAGGTTGGAGCCGTTGTCGGTCATCCTGGTAGGTCCGTTCTACGACGTGGTAGGCAAAGGTGACCACATGTTGGCGGACCAGCCTTGTTCTGGGGGGCCCTGTCCCAGGAAGAAGGGGCAATAAGCTCCCTGCCCACCTTGGACCAGCCTCTTTAGGTTTAGCTCCTGAGAGAGACAGGTTGAGACGGGCCGGGTTGTCTGTTTTGATTATACAGACCATCTAGGAGGCTGGGGCGGGATCCACCACTGGCTGTCACAGGGCGAACTGATTGGGATTCCAGCACTGGTGCAAGGAAAGGAGCCTGAACCCTGTCGTATGCAGCTGGGTCAGTTAATTCCTTTTCTGCAGTTTTTGTTGGACAGGGGGCTGTCTCATGCCACCATTAAAGTGTATGCAACAGCCATTTCCTCCTGTCATGAGGGGTTTGGCGACAGACCCATCTTTAGCCACCCCTTGGTGAAGCAGTTCCTTCAAGGGGTTAAGAGGTAGCGGCCTTCCTTTATTACTGGTGTGTTTAAACTAGATTAAAAATGTTATGGATTATAAAGTGCTGGCACTCCAGCAAAAACTGACACTGTCGTATTGAAAGACAGATGCGATCCTTCCCAAAAATATATTCATAACCAAGTGGCAATGTGTCCAACCCAACATCCGAAATTTTGATGTCTCAGAACTCAGAAATTTGCATTGCCCTTTGCACACAATTTACATTATACCTCTCTGTGAGCAGACCTTATTTAAGAGGAAAACCCTGTTAAGATTGAGCAGCAAGGCTCAGAGCCATCTGCCTATGATTACAGCTTGGGAACAGCTCTACAACAATGGCCACTTGGGCATGGTAAAAAGCAGGGGAGAGCCCAGCAATGACCGCACACAACAATTACTGGGGAACCAAATCCCAGAGGTCGGCTGTTCGTAGAAGTAAAACCCAGAGATTTGGCAAGCCGCTGGTTGTGAGGCATCCAACATTCAACTGAAGCCAAGCTGCACACTCCCGATCAGATCAGCACCATGTGTGGTGTCATGCTGGGCCCTAATGAAAGCCAATTATATACATACAGTATGTTATGTATATATGCTGTATTTATATTTTGTGTGACAAAGGTGATGATAAACTTCACGTAACCCATTGTCATTTTTCCATTACTCAAAGATCTTTCCACATTGAAGCTGTTCAGAAAAAAACTTTTAACTACACTTGCAGTATGGCTCTCATGTCAATTCCAGTTGGGCAGGTGGTCTGTCTTGATAACTGTTGGATGGACTGTTGTGAAATACTGTACAAACTGTCATGGTATCAGGTCATTAATCCTGATGATTTTGGGAAACCCCAAAACACTCCAGTTAAAACTGTACAACTCAAAAGTCTTTTGAGACCCATCGAGTGATATTAGTTTCATAGCAAACACAAAATTCTGTATTTTTGTTTTTTAAATCTAGTATTTCACCCAGAATTGGGAGGGTTTTCTGTTTGTTTGGACTTGGAATAAAGATGACTTACTAGTAGCCACCAATTTTAAATAATGCACATTTTTTCTATCCACAAGTATGTGTGAACTAGCTCCAACAAGTACCATGTAAACACCAGCCATCTCTATGTAACTAAAGACCCTAAAGCGTTAAAGGTCCCACATCATGAAAATGCATTTTTATTGTGTTTTGTGTTTTTCATAAACTTGGAGGTCTAAAATAAAAGCTGTTAAAATCTGAAGTGGCTTACTACTGCTGTTCCTCTACCACCCTCACCACAGGATGGCATCACAGCTTGACGAGCTAATTTTAGGCAGTTTCGTCGTTGAGCTAAAGAAAATCGCATAAGCCCGCCCCTTATTGTCCACTTCTTCCCACAGTTCCCAGGTAAGCGATTGAGAAAATTATTCCTAGCTGCAGTGCTTCATCCAGATCACTGCACAGCCTTCCAAAGGAGAAAAACATTGCAGAGAGATGGAGCAGGCTACTAGCGGAGTGAGCGAGTGGACGAGTGAGAGTGAGAGAGCGGCGGTGTTTATCTGTGCTTACCCAATCGAACGTTTGCTCATGAAAAGTAGGCGGTTACATCCCATTTAGCAGCCAAATCCAACCGTGTTTGAATTATATTGAATTGTCATAACAAAAAACGCAAACACCTTTAACCTTTAAACCTATGTTTAAACAGCTTGTCAACATCAAGGCTAAATCAGTTGCATTTGAATTAATTTGAACAATTTGCTCCTAATTCATTCTAACATGATTTATTTGAACCCTAACACCAACTTAATTGCTAACCAGGACAGCTTGGTCATCTGGCTAAGAATTATAGCAAGGGTGAGTGAATATTGCATATATTGCAGGTGGCTACGATTCCAATAAGATGCAGCAGTGGAAGAACTGAGATCTTGTGTAAGTAAGTAAAAGTCATGAATCAAAAATTTTTACTTCAATAAAAGTACCAAAGAGAAAAACACCGCTCACTCAGTATAAAGACTTTAAAGAGGTGCTGGAGCTACAGAGCATCAAACTAAAGTAGAAAGAAAAACATTCACACCCTCAATCTGTGCAAAAATCTTTTTTAATGCAAACTTTTGGTCAGAGACCTTCTTCAAGGCATAAAAGGCAGCAAGAGGTTGCTGTAGTACAGAGGTTAAATACACCTTGCTTGATTTGCCTCAATGCAGAACACTCAGTATAGTGGACTACAAATTAAAGGCACAGTGTCTGTAGAGACAGTGAAGAAACACTAGCATACAGAATATATACAATTTACAATATACACAATGAGAATATATAACAATAGAGATATTGCTATGTAAGGCATCAGCCATCATACAACATAGAACTTAAAATCCATTGTAGTTTATTCATAACAAAACACTCATGTCAAAATCCTTGTTTAGACCCAGTGGTTGCAGTGTTCCTAAAGTGTGAATCCAAAAAGCTATCTCTGGCATAACTTCCTGTCCACATCACCCCCTCTGTGCAGAGTAATCTGCTCTATGCCCTGGAACCTAAGGGAGGACATGGGGTGTTGGTGATTTATGAATAAACTACAATGGATTTTAATGTTGTATGATGCCTGATGTCTTACATAGTATTTATCTCTATTGTTATATATTCTCATTGTGTATATTGTAAATTGTATATATTCTATATAGTCCACTATACTACATTTCCCTTGAGATATTTAGCTACGCAGGTTCAACTGTTCTGCATTGAGGCAAATCAAGCAAGGTGTATTTAACCTCTGTACTACAGCAACCTCTTGCTGCTGGCTGTTCAGCTTAATGATATTACAATTTATGTTTCACAATTTATTAGCTGATGTGAGGGGCAGCTTTATCTCACTCATGTAGAACAGGTTTCCCAATTGGAGGGTCTATGGTTCCCCAGCTCTGGCTGCATGGGCAAGATGATCCATCAGTATGTGAGTGTATGTGCAAATGTCTGAGTGTAGAAATATCATAGTGCTGTATCACTCCTGATGAGTGATGGCAGTCTATGACACATGTGTAAACTGCTTTGAGTGGTATATATACAAGTCCTTTTACAATTATGTTATGTATTATTTAAACAAATCTGCACAAGTAGTACAATATTTGCCTCTAAGGGTGCTGACACACCTGAAAGTTCATACCAAGGTTCATGTTTTAGCTACATTGCATACATTTGATCCGGTTGGTTTTGCTCTCACATTGCAATTATGCCAGCAAAATAAGATGTCAATATTGATATTGATTGGCGTGTGTCTGATGTTGGTGTTTATTCAAATCTTTGACTTGTTCAAGCTGGTGGATAGCCTTCTATCATCATTTGAATTAATGGAGGAAAATTCATGAACAGCTTCTCTATCTTCAGGTGGCATTGCTCTCAAGTCCTTTTATATCCTGTCTCTCATCCTCTCTGAAAATACCTGGAAAGTGTCGGCATTTTTGGTTTAGACTCTTTTCCAGTTGACTATTTATAATGTCGTCGGTCCATATTTCAATTAAGAACTTGGTCTCCTCCTCTCCTCATGTGCTCCCACAGTTTCCAGTTATGATGATAGACTGCTGTAACTTCCTGTATGAGGTCCAAACGTTCAAAAAATGTTTTCATCCTGGACAAGAACCAAACCACAATTCAGTTTGATCCGGACTGAGACCACCTCTTTTTATCAGACCAAGGTCCAGATTTTCAGACCGTGGTCTGGGAGTGGTTTCACACGTGTAATGAATATTAATGGAAATGAAAAAGCAAAGTACAAGTACCTCAAAATTGGCAAAATGTTGGCGATACAATCTGTAGCACAAACAGACAGATAAAGTGCCATGGTTGCTGATACATCTGTTGTGTCGTAACTGGCAATCAAAGGATATGCATCTAGAATTAATACTGTTTGTCTTCTCATAGTGCCTGAATACACTTGCCGGTACAAGATTGTGCAAACACACACAGGAAATTGTTTTTTAATTTAAATTTAGAGGAACTTGTTTGCTGCTGAAAATCTTATTTTTGCTGAGCCCCAGTGAATAAAGTTCTCACATTTCTGCAGTGATGTAAAAGTCTACTACCTGGGTGTGTCAATACTCTCTAATATCTCTATTGGGTGTGGTCAGAGTAGCAACAAATTGGGAATGTTCAACCAGATAGTGCAGGGAAGCACAGCCTGATATTACTGTTCACAAGGTTTTGAGGTCATTGCTGATGAATTTTTAGGGTAAGTGCTAATGAACATGTAAGTAAAGCCAGAGGGAAATCCAGTTGGATTCTTTTCATGCTATAAATGAGAAACTCACACAGCTGCTGACAGGCTATTTAAGATGACAGAGATTTCAGTTTGACTTTAACAACATCATTTAAAGGGACATTTAATGGGAGGGCTGGAGAAAAACCACCCCAGTAGAGGAGACCTTCAGGCAAAAAGACATACTCTCTTAGGTTTCAGAACAAATCTAATTAATTTTCATTGTTTTTACTAGGGTTATAGATTCCCTTCTGAGGCTGTAGGGCAGTATGTCAAGGTGCATGCATGATTCTCGTGTGGGAATGTTTATGTTTGCATGCATGTGTGTAATAAGCTGTTGTCCCTTTCAGCATCGATGAACAGAAGCTACTCACTCAGTAACAGATCACCACTGGATACATTCCACTGAACCCATTGAAACTGACTTGTGTAAGGGTAGCTTGGCATACAATAGTACTTATTTGAACGGGTAGACAGGATTAAATGCGCCGATGCTTTGGTATATCTGTGTGTCAGACACACACCCCAATATAGCCAAAGAGGGACTTCCCCACAAGACTTGGAAGCACAGCGTTCTCATACTTTAAATAAATGTGTACACATGGTGCTTTCATGGGAAAAAGACAGAAACCCTATCAGCCAAAGTTAAACGCCCTACGTGTATGTCAAGGCAAAACATGAATCATGTTTATATATGTACAACAAATCAATCAGAGATATAAATCCAAGAATATGAATACTGTAGTGGCTTTTCACATTATAACTGCCAGCTTCTTCAAGTTGGTCTAATCCTGAATTTATTTAATGAGCACTGCAGGAGATATGACTTCACCAATACTATGACACCTGCCTCAATATGTGATTTCACCCTCTGTGGGAAAATTGAGTTATATGACTGATCATCCTCAGATTTTAACTACAATATTTATGAGACTCAATAACAACATGTACATCTGTGGCTAATTGTAGATGACTGTATGGACACGTTTTAACATTCAAAATTGTGGCTCATCAAGGGGCTTTGTTGGTCAGAAAAGGAATACTTTGCACTATTGAGCTATTTTCCAGACTGGAAAGTGCAGCATTTGGACAACAGGGCAACAGAAAACATAACGTGAATTAGCTTGTCAGCTTGCTAACATAGGCAACACTGTGAGTGTTAAAAAAGTAAAGCTGTTTACCACTCTTGCCACTTTACTGGTACCACTGTACCAGGAGTTCCCAGCTGGTTTAGCTTCAGGGTCATGGTCAGTGACGGAACAAGCACTCAGATCTTTTTTTGAGTGAGTAAAAAAGGAATACTTTGTAGAAATACTTTCTTATAAGTAAAATTTATGGTTTATTCATTGATTTATGTTTTGTATGTATAATCTGAATCTGTAAAGTAACTAGTAACTAATGTTAGCTATCAAATAAATGTACAGGAGTGAAAAGTACAATATTTGCCTCTGAGATGTAATGGAGTAGAAGTAAATACTCAGCTAAAGTATAAGTAACACTACTTGAGTAAATGTACTTAGTTACATTCCACCATTGGTCATGGTCCACACATTGACCAACCTAAAAACCCTCCTTGTTGTGAGGAGACAGTGCTAACAGCTGTGCTACACTAAATGATTCATGGGGTTAGTAAGTATAGCTTAAAATCAGGAGGTTTTTCTGCATAAAAAATTAAGTTTGTTACATTTACACCTTATAGTCAGTTGATAACTTATTTTAAGAAGTTGGTCAAAATTAAAATAAAGAAAAAGGTCTTAACTCAGTAATATATTGATTTTGAATAAACATGTCTGCCTTCCCTTAACAATAGATGTGCTCTAAGTTAGTGCAACTTGTATATCCAGGAAGCATCCTTTAAAATCTGAGTTCAAGGCTGACATGCCTGGACATGTTTTGCTGCCTGTCCAGACTGAGCCCACCACAAGGAGAGAGCCAGAGAAAGGACGGGGAGAAATGGGAGTTTGCACGGAATATAACGTTACCTTATGGCAAGTCGCTTGGTGAGTACTATTTTGCCTTGTTTTATTCGCAACAGCTAACAGTTGTATCCGCACACAGTGCAAGAAACAGGTTTTGCACAAAACTAAAAGCTTGTCCTCAGCTAATTCAGTGGTTGTGTTGTTAAGTGTTTTGCTTCTTCCTAATACAAAATTGGCACAGTGTTGATGCAGGTTTGGCCAGCAAAAGCTGCATGGCTGGGCCGTTTCACATTTTTGACTGTTTTGTTTTGTTTTGCCAATTAATGTCAATATGCAGTCCTCCCCTGGCAATTAAGATCAATATTACTGAATTTTCTGTGTTCTTTTTTGAAGTATTTGGTGTTTACAAACAAACGATTTTGTATATTCCTCAGGGAGAATATATGTAGCCATGATGGCATATAAATTGTTCAAGCTTATAAAAAGAACATTTGC
>JBBPCS010004832.1:0-10980 GCA_037974645.1 Hollardia meadi | reverse complement strand
GTGTGTGTGTGTGTGTGTGTGTGTGTGTGTGTGTGTGTGTGTGTGTGTGTGTGTGTGTGTGTGTGTGTGTGGCTTTTCTAAGCTTTTTCCATGAAATTGGACCACAGGGGCTGCAGGATAAAGAGGGGGGAGATAAGTTAAGGTTCAACGAAAGCATCTCATGAAGGCATTTTTCAAGGTTTGTGCACAAACATATCTTTTGTGTTGTTGTATCTGTGTGTGTGTGTGTGTGTGTGTGTACTGGTCCATAAGTGTGCAGGGAGAGGAAGGAGCTGGCAGCGACGCTGATGTGATCTGACATGGTCGAGGCTCGTAAAGGATGCTCCGGGCCTCTGTGGCTCTCAGTGCAAACCAGCAAGATCCAACCCCCCCCCTCCACCCTTGTCGGTTCTTCCCTCGCTCTGCCTTTCCATCCTCTCTTCTTTTCCCTCAAAGCATCCCCGTGTCCATCTCCTTCCTCTCTGTGTGTTTAGGCATTTTGCCTTTGAGCCGTCTTGCGGGATGCATTTCATGTCTATTTAGAACGGTGTCTTCATCAAGTCCGGCATCTGCCTCTAATTTTCTCTTTCCTATCTTGCACTGGCTCTCTACTGTGTGTCTCTTGCCATTACAGTGATCATCCACTGTCAGCTAGTGTGACTGCTTTGCGGTGATGAGAAGGTGCAGGCCTGGCCTCATTATCTGTCACAGTCACTTCACTGTGAGTAAATCCGCTGAGGGTAAAGGCAATCCAAGGATATCCACCAGTGAAACAACCGCACTGAAACACAACAAAGCTTTTATTCCAGTTTTAATGTTTAGTACGCAACATTTCAGCTCTATTAAACACTCTGGTGGGGATTTGCTGAAAGTTGGCACTACACTACAAATTTGGGTTTACAGTAATTGAACAATGTTTTTTTGGTTTTTGGTTTTTAGGCCCTATTGCCAAGTCGAGGAATTGCATGAAGAAGTTTCCCAGATAATTATCAGCTAGATGTTGACATGAATGCTGCTTATAAGTCTAAATTATGCGAAATCTAATATGAAATAAACACAGAATTAGGCCTAAAGAGCACACATTTTTAATTGAAGAACTGTGTTACAAGGTTGAGAGGAGGAGTTTGAAAGATGTGGGTGTTTACCACACGCTGAGTGTCTTAACAGGAGACATTGTCCGGTTGTGAGATGGAACAGTAGAACACAGGGTTTATGGAACGTGGCCCGTGATGGGGATTAAGAGTCGGGACATTTTGTTGTCTGCTGCATGGGTTTGACCTTTTTTTTTGCTGCTCTACTGCTTTGCACAAAACATGCAATACAGGCTGGTCAATGGAAAAGAATCACTACCCACAATGCAACAAAATAACAACAAAATAGTAACTCGTATAAAAGTTATTATATCATGATTGTCCACCCATCTGTCCGTCCGCATTGTAACACCTTGACCTTGCTGGTGACTAAATGAAAAATGTAATAAAAAAAAAAAAAAGAAGTCCAATTTAATTTAATTTCAACTTTAACAATTTAAACCTTGAACGCGTGTTTCAACCATCTGCATTCAGCACTCCACTTTCCACTGATGCATGCTTTCAACTGTCAAAATATAAAGACCAGACGCTCCACGGCCTTCAGCTCGCCTCTTCAGCCCCATCCTGCTCAATCCTCTCCCCCTTGTCATCACAAGGATAAACACACTCATCCCGTGTGTCTTTCCCTTCCCTCTCCTTGCCCTGTGCTGCTGTATCTGTGGCTGAACGTTTGGCTCTGCGTTGGCATGAACGCTCTGCAGAAAACAGGATTAGCACAGAGCGGAGAATGGGCGACATGGAGCGAGTGTCTCCCTGACCTGGCCAGCACGCTGTTAGAGGCAGACTGGGCACACTCCCTAAGCTCTTTAAAGGATTGCTTACTGATAAAGAGCACACCTTCTAATCTGATCTCCAGATTGCCACTGTCAGAAACAGTAGAGGTGCATTTAAAGTGGCACCTGCTGCAGGACAAGCACCACTGGCTAGCTGAACAGCAAGCGAGTTGTTATTACTTTTGGTTGAACGAGTAGTCAAGGACAATGTCATTAGGATTTGAATGTGTGAATTTAAATGCGACAAATCTGTTATTCGGGTTAAATAAATTTCCATAATCTTGTTTTGTTTTTTACAAATTAAAGAAAGTAACTGTGTATTGTGCTGACGCAGCTTCTTGGAAAATCATCCCGTTTTAATATTTCAGAATAACCAACATCATAAAAATGTAAATGTCAAACAGCTTTACAAAGTTATCTAATGAGAATTTTACTGTCACAAACACTTGATTTTTTTTTTGGGGGGGGGGGCATAATGAGTTTGTCACTGCATGAGAAACAACACCAGGTCCTGTCGCTCAAATGAAGCTTTTTGTCTTATGTTTGGATGTAAAGTTGGAAAACTGAGAGAAAGCAAATGTTTCTGGTCGCATCTGTCGCACCAAAATGCAGCTGACCTTTTCAAAGCTTTCAAAGTCGAATAGTGTGGAAGGAAAAGTTTTATGTAAAAGACAGGAAACTTGGAGCAGTTCATATTCTGATCATTTCTTCTTCTATCTTTAGTTTAATGAATCAAGGGGTTTGTCCATCCGTAAGTCTGTCCCATTCATGATGCCTCAGGAACACCTCGAGGGAATTTTTTCAAATTTGGCACAAACGTCCACTTGGACTCAAGGATGAACCGATTGGAATTTTGTGGTCAAAGGTGTAGGTTACTGTGACCTTACAAAACAAGTTTTAGGCCATGACACAAGAATTCATGCTCCAATTATGACAAAATTTCATACAAATGTCAGGCGAACTTAATGTGACATCATAACGTTCATCAAAAACACTTTTCTGGCCATTATTGAGCGCCAGAAGGGGAGATTGTGGCCATATTTCACATGTGTTTGACGTGTCATTGGTGACACTAATCTTGGGTGCCCACCTTGAAACTGGGCGGATTGTTTAGATCTTCTGTCCTGCCAAGTTGAAGATTCTTCGTATTTTACCAGAATCAGCTTTATTGGCCAAGCATGTGCTCATTGGTTTTGCTGATATTGAGCTTCATTGATTGTCGTTGTACCGTGTGATGAGGCTCTGTATCAGTCCTCTGTACTGAATGTACAATGCAAATTGACTGGTGCACGGAGGAATGCAACTACAAGGCGGTAAGTCTGTCCTGAAAATACAACATTTTTATGCTGCACCCCACAAAAATATGTGTTTTCCTACAGTTCTCCCATCCAACCAACATTATCACGTTCTCATGAGACACGTAAAAGAAATTAAAATATGAGGTTTCTTGAACTGAGCTGCTTCTTGCATCTGTTACAATAAATGCAGCTTTCACTGGAGGGCAACAGTGTGAAAAGGGTGGTGAAAACATTCGTATTAAACGGAGTAACCTTCGCCCACATTCTCTCACACGGCGTGAGAACGAGGAGGTTCATTCTAACTATCATGGCCGCGGGCCTCGGTGCCTCTGTGTCGAGTCAGATTCATCGCTGCCAAACTGGCTCACGTTGAAGCTGTGGCGAGGACGCTGTGGACCTTTTTAGTTTTATTCAGGGAGATTTCCGCTCACAGCCTACATAGTTAGAGTTTGGCCAATTAACTGCACTGAATAGTGATGCTGATGCTTTAATGCCAAGTGCTGCTGCTGCATGTGTGTGTGTGTGTGTGTGTGTGTGCGTTTCTGAGCCCTCTGGAAACTGCACCATTAGAAACAAGCCATGTGCATACACTTCACACGCCCACTTCGAATGTTTATTTTGTCCACTGCGTCCATAAATCGTTTGCTGAACAGGGCTCAGTTTTCTCGTGTCTGGGCAGGATGCTGCTCTTTGTTTTATTCACCAGCTTGTGGTGCAGCACGTCTATTAGAAACATCCCTGCCAACCTCTGCCAAATTAGAGCCTTTAATTGCCGTTCCATTTTGTGGCTTGGAGTCAACGTGTTTCCTCTCCCCAAGCTGTTTGGCTTTGAACATCTAAAAGTCCTCCTTTCAAACTTTTTACAACATTTCATAAAATTCTGTTTGTAACCCTCGAGTTTCCATCAAAGCCTCAAGGCAGGAAATGAGGCCTTGATTTCCTCTCTTCATAACCAATATGCTCATATTAAGACTTGTATTTGTTGTTTGTGTTAATTTCCTGTTTGCCTTTGAGTGTCCTTACTTGTGTCTATCCCACGTGTCTGTTATACGAGTCATAACTTCCCCCTTGTTAAAACAGGTGTGCGAGTACTTCACGTTAAGTTTGAATTGGCCTGTTTTCAGTTTTATTGGCTTTACATCACCGTGCAAACAGCATTACCTATCGCATGGAAGCTGTGAGTAAGTGGGGCTAAGCTGGGTGGGCAGCACTTGGCAGCACATTTCAGCCTTGGCACCCCGCAGGGAGAAACAGGCTGTAAACGTAAAGGGTGGCTCCCCCAATGATTTTAGCTGATCGGAGGCCAAACGCGCCTCCCTGTTCTCTCATGCATTTTCTCAGGTTTGCCTCATTGCTATTGAAGGATGGATTAAATTTGGACTTTTTGATGTCAACGTCTTGTCTTCGCCACAACTTTTCTTTCCTCTTGGATGGTGTAGTTCAAAGAAAATTGTGGCACACTAGCTGTCACGTGTTCGACTCTGCAACATCAGGCATTCCTCATCATTATTTTGCTGGTCTTTTTTTAAAATGTGTTTTACTTGTTTTATGACTTGGTTGTACCTAAATCATTAAAAGCTTTTAGCAGAGGTATGGGAACAGGAGTCAATAAAAATGTCTTTTAACCGTCAGGAGTGTATTTTTCTTTGAAATTCTCGTGAAATTAATGGATATTACAGATTAGAAATGTAAGACATTTTGTGGAGAATTCCCTCATAAAGTTGAAAGTATAGTGCTCGTATACGTGGCCGTTACTAACATGTGTTTCTCCTTTCTCCTTTTCTTTTCTCCTGCTCCCATTCTACCTTCCTGTGTGATGTTGGGACCTTCTTGTCGCAGGTAAGAAATACTTTTGTTTGCCTGCCTGTTTCTCCGTCTCATGTCGTTTCTTCAGCGGCGCGCTGGTTTTCAATTCAGCTGTGAGTGTGAGTTCCTGTCAAACGCTGGGTCTCTCAACGGAAGCTCACATATGTGTGCCAGATGGAGGTTTGAGCACAGTGAGGCGGTGCTGTGAGATGATTCTTAAAATTCATGTGTGTGTTTTATGTGCACACACATTGACGCAAGCCATCTGTGCAACTCAACAGCGTTCACATGCACTGAAGTATTTTGGTGTTACTTTGGAGTACCCAGCCACAGCGGTCTGTCATGGTGGGAGAGAATCTTGACGATGTTGTCCCAGAAATCATAATTAGCTCTTAATGAGACTTTGTATATTGTGGATAATGTAAAGATGACATAAAAATGGCGTTAATGGTTATGTTGTTTGTCTTGGTTAAAAAACACAACTACCACAAAATCATCTCTTTTTTTCCCCTCACTTTGGCTTTCCACTGCAGTATTATGTCAGCCAGCTTCATTTGTTCACTGCACTATTATACAGTATCAGCAACAGTGAATGCCTCCTATAATTGCTGTGTTATACAAGCACTGACTATTAGTCCAGTATCAATGTGTTCTCATGCCCCCCTCGTGCCTTATCCAGACGCATAAGGTACCCTTTAGCATCCGTAGCCGACGCGCTACGCCTTCCCATTAGCATCTCTGTGGGACACGCAAAAGCCTGTGCCCCCACGTATCTTATCCTGACGCACAGGGTCACCTTGGTTAAGTTTAGGTACAAAAACCATGTGGTTAAGTTTATGAAAAGCTCTGTGACGTTTGGTTAAGTTTAGGCACAGAACCTGCTTGGTGAGGTTTAGGAAAAGACCGGTGCCGCTTGGTTTCAACATGAACACAAGTTTCCTGGGTGAAGATCGCGTAGGTGACCCTCCGCTCAACCCCAACCTCCATCCCTTTTGGCATTTTTTCGCTTTGTAAACTAAGCCACGCTACGTCATCTGTTCAAGTCGTCTGATAGTGACGCATTGCAGGTACACTAAGCCCTTTTGCCTGACGCCAAAGCGTACCTTGTGCATCTGGATGAGACGCGAGGGGCCGTGACAAATCGTCGCTATCTGATGAGCTGGGGATGAGAATGGGCTGCAAGTATATGTGGTGAGCAACATTGTTCAGAATGATTGAATGATAATAAATTATAGATATGACTCTTACTTTAACATCATTCCAAAGGTGTCCATTTTGGTTAGGGAAAGATGAAAGTCTCTCTGATTTTCTGAACCCCATTTCCCCCTGAAATGAGCTAATTCTGATGTTTGCTAATACTTCAAATTTTTTGATCAAAGTGACATCCTCCTTCAAACAGTTTGATAATTTTTTAATGTATGTTTCGTAGTTATTTGTTGCTTGGATTCACATTTACTAACAATTGGCGAACTACAAAAATGGTGACAGTGTACCACATTTTTGCCAAATTATGACTGTTAGCATCATACTGAGCATATGAATGGGAAGTTGAGACTTAACTCATTGGAGAGGTTTGTATGGAGAGTTTGATACTTTTTTCCAGTGTAAAACCATTGGGATCCATTGTATCTGAATTGAATTCAAGCCGTCCACAGCTGCTGTCTCATACCAAGAAAACTTTTTGCAGGCGCCTACAAGCCTGCAGGGGACAAGTGTTTGATATTAGAAAGCTTTTGGGTGGAGTATCCCTTGCCGGTTGTCCAGATAGTGTTGAAAATGTCTTCCAGTATTTACGAATGAAATTAAACTGCCTGAAGTATCCTGAGCTTCAAATAACATAAACAAATAGCAGATTATTCACACACTCATTGAACTTTCTCACTTGTAGTAATAGAGCCAAGCAGAAGAGCATTCTGCAATGTTGAAGAACGACGCCACATGCAAATACTGGCTGTTTTGTAGCCCACAATGAATAATGCATCAGTGCAAACAATCACCCCGATAACCCCGCACGGAATTTCCAGCACTTTGTTTGGTGAATCCCATTAGGATTGTTTTATCTCTCCAACCCACTAATCCGTGATCTCTGCTCTCTTTAGCTTCGGTCGCCTCAGCCTCTCTGTGAATATGTTTGTTTGACGGAAAGAAAATGTTTAGGTCTCGGAAATACATTATAATCCCTGTTTATTCCCCGGTACGGATTTGATGTTTTTATTTATCTTGTGCAGTCTATTTCATCTGGCAGCTTAAATGGTTTTTGGTTGCATGCATCAACAAACATTCTATTAATAATGCTCTGTTGAAGATACTGTATCTGGACTGTATGCAGTGCATGACTGGGCTTAATGCTTCTTTAAAAGCATTGCAAGCCTGAGTTTGGGGGAAATGGTCCCCTGCTGTATTCTTTTCGCTTCAAATTCTTCATCCCTGCATCCAATTATCTGCAATAATGAGCCATTAGTTGTGTAAATGTGCTCTAAAAAGTTTTGTTCGATATGGCACAATGAGGATGTATGCATTGACTCGGTAACGAGCTGTGGATACGCAGCTCAGGGGGAAATATGTGTACGTACATCCTGGGTGCTCCTAATGACCATTCTTGCTCTGTCGAATGTCGGAGAAACTCTACAAAAGTGTTGGCGGTGCAGGTGTTCAGTGCAGGTGACCTTGTAGCCGTTTTCCTCTCGGCTTCAGACAGGTTGGTTCTGTCAAGATGATTTTCAGTGGTGGCATGTAAGTAGTTTTACTCAATTACTTTACTTAAACACAGATTTGAGGTACTTTACTACTTCACTACATGTACCTGCAGCTTTACAGATTAAGATTTTACTAACAAAACATGTGATCCATTTATAAAACATGATCCCGTGCTGTAGATCAGACTATCCAACTGTATATTAAGTAGTTAAAATGAGCTCCACCTCCACCAGCTGTAACCTTAAAATGCTGCTGACATGTTAAAGCATCAGTAATAACATTCAAATAGTATAATACATATGTATATAATAATATACTGTAACTGTCTGGTCCCAATATCCCTAACAAATAGTTTTACTTTAATACTTTGCTGTTAATACTTTTGTACTTCAGTGACATTTTGAATGCAGGACTTTTACGTGTTTCAGGGTATTGTTACATAATAGTATTACTAATTTTACTTAAGCAACACGTATGAGTTTGACTTTTACACAACTTGAATCTGACCAAGTTTTGATGTCCACATTGGTAAGTCGCACAAACAAGTGACTACGAAATAACGCTACGAATACGAAAAACGCACGTTCACGTCATCCTGTGTTTCTGCACAGCTGGAATTTGTGCATCAAAAGAATCAAAAGAACAGAACCAGAAATCTGAAAGAAAGCAACAATATGGGCAAAAAGAGGATGCTCTAATGAGACGGAAAAGTTGGCGTAAGAAAGGGCTGACGGAAACATAATTAATCTTGTTTGATCTTGCTGTTTTTGCTGTCTTTACTGTGAAAACATCCCGTGGGGTGTGTGCGGACGGAGGAGACTAAATAATTGACTAAAACAACCGAAATGGCATCTTTGTTGGAAAACAGCAAAGAACTGTAGACATTATCCTCTGAGGTTGATTAGACTTCTTGTAAGTTGCTTTGGAAAAAAAGTATTGCCAGTTGAATGTTACGTAATGGATTTCTTTTTATTCACTAAAACGCACGCCACATTGACTTTGGCAAACTTGTCACACATACCTGAGCGTTTGGTCCTCTTTGTTTCCCAAATCCAACGTGTCGTCGTGTGCACCTTCAAAGAAAACCTACAGATCCAGTCAACAGAAACCACATTTATCAAACCAGGACTGGTGCAGGACTAGAATGACTTTCTATCTATCAACTCAACCACATCTGCCCTCATCTGTCTCCCTTTTCTGTCCTATTTCGTCACTTAGAAGAAAAGCAGTAAGTGGTTTTGTGTCGCAGCAGTTGGGAGGTAATTGCTATTGAAGCCTCGGGGCTCACATTACACCCGCTGGTTTATTGCAACCCTGTTACGTGATACAATTTTTTAATCGTACCCATTGATTATTCCCTATAGAGTCTGATGTAGTTGACTGTCACTTGCTGGTGGGTGGGGGCCGGCGTTTTGGATATTTAGGCCAAGCAGCAGCTTCTCAGCAGGACTTGAACACTGGACAGCATAAAGGAGGTCAGATCTGCTAATATTGACTCGTGACACATTAAATATATCACTTGGGGCATTTTCTACCATCAGCTGGGCTTCCAGGCTCTAATTTATGCTCTCAGACTTTCGCTGTCCTCTCCTTCACCCTCATTCATTCATAAAATATTCACCACTGTCTCCTTTGTCGAGTAAGAGGGGCTAAAACATTGACAATGGTAACATAAAATAGAGGATTCCTACAAGTTGTGACTGTAATAATAACCAGGGGGGAAAAAAACATGTCAATGCATGTGTTTACATGCAATTCCACCTTCAGCTAATGAGTATTAAATGAGCTATTAAAGCCTGATTAGTGCTGGTTAATTATGTAGACTTCATTAAGAAGCGATTGAGGAGACAGTTCATTGTGTTTCTGCTTCATTTTCTCCACCTCAGACAAAAAAAATGTCTGATCTAAAGTAGGGCTTTGGATCACATGGGGCGACTTCCTCCCCCCGTCCACACACACATGCAGACACACCAAACACACACCTCGAAGCTGTGACCGTGCTGACTTCTCCCAGGTTTCCTTATCTGTCACCCCAGTTTACTGCAGGGAGACTGTTGTTTGGGTGCTGCTGTCTCCACTGTCTCGCTTTTACCCTGTGTCTGACCCAGTGTGTGTGTGTGTGTGTGTGTAATGTGTGTAATTTTTATGAATTTGCTCTTGTGTTGTTGCTTTTGTTCACGCTACACAGATCGTGTTGTCTTTTTTCAGCTGAAGTAGAGATCTGCGTGTGTGTGTCTGCTCTACTTCTATCTTTGTGAGGACCAATTTGAGTTTTAACCCTTGAGAAGTGAGGACATTTTGCAGCTCTTCAAAGGACCATTCGAGGGATAAGGCTTGGTTTTAGGGTTGAGTTTAAGTTTTGGTTTAGGTCGAGGTTAGGGTTTGGAATTCAACTTCCCGCACGGTTTTCGTGCGCAACAACGGATTATCTCTGACATTTTGGATATGCTCACTTTCTGTTTAACATCCGAATAAAGTGGTTCAGATAATCTGGCTGAACTGTTGTGACTGCGTGTGTTTCGTACCCCGCTGTGATGCTGCTGTGGTCCCAGATGTCGGCACCCACTCATTACAGTGTTGTCACAACTGATCATCATAAAGTTGGCCAAAACTATAAAAATAACACAAAAGTTGTATTAAACAAAAAATTTTGTTGTTTAAAAAATTGTTTAGACTGAACTTGAGACAAAATGACTTGTTAAGATGGATGCTATAGGCCTACTGTGTGTGTGTGTGTGTGTGTGTGTGTGTGTGTGTGTGTGTGCGTGTGTGCGTGTGTCAGCTCACAGCGATGACCTGTGTGGGTGCCATGTGACAGGACGTCCCTCCGCTGCCCATTTAGACCCATTTAGATCACATACACCCACAGACACACACATGCACACACACACACATACACGTGCCACAGCTGGAGCTGGGCAAGGGCACAAACACACCCAGCAGGATCCAAATGGACACACACACACACACACACTCTCTCTCTTCTGTCAGTTGACCCTCTTCACTCACTGAAAATCTCATTTCATGTTTTATAAGCAAACAGGACGCGATTCTCCTTCTCCTGAGCTGATTTGTGTTGAATATGTAGTAGGTTGTGTTGTTGTTTATGTGCATGTGTTTGTCCTGACACTGTGATGTGTGTGTTGTGTTACCCAGTGTTACTTGAGCCATAACAGAGCCCTGCTGGGCATCATGGACTTGGCTTCTCTCCCCTCTGCGATCCGGCCTTACAGCACTGCCACTGTTCATTATCGTAAATAACGTTGTGTGTGTGTGTGTGTGTGTGTGTGTGTGTGTGTGTGTGTGTGTGTGTGTGTGTGTGTGTGTGTGTGTGTG
>JBBPCS010004831.1:0-10980 GCA_037974645.1 Hollardia meadi | reverse complement strand
ACTTTGCGACAGTGGCGAGAAAAAACTGCCTTTTAACAGGCAGAAACCTCGGAGCAGACCCCGGCTCTATGGTGGGTTCACAGATGTTAGAACTCATTTGCATGACAGGACACACCATTACAAACCTTAACGTCAATGTCCTGACTTTATTCCAGCAACGCTCAACTTTATGTCTCGTAATTTAGCATTTCTAAGGAAATTATGAACATGTAATAATTGGTTTATAGCACACTATAATGTAGTTGTAAGCAGATAAGTGTTTATTAATGTTTGTGTCAACATCTCTAATTCCTGTCAGCAACTGTAATTGGAGGCTACCTAATAAATAACAATACAATGAAACAGAGTTGTAATATTAAACTTGTCTTCATAAAAGAAGTTATAATTGTTGACAAATGCTGTACATTAAAAAACACGTAAAATGTCCTTATACCTGCACGCACACTATAGTGTGTTATAAATAATTTATTAAATGGCTATAGAGCCTACTGATTACAATAAATATTAATTAGGGGGACCTAAAGTCAAGTGTTTACTTAATACACTCTCTGTTGTGACCTTGAAGGTTCATCTGTATGTTTATTAGTGACATCAGTCTCTTTCTCTTGGTTTAGACAATCCTGAGGCAACCATCCTGACAGCAAGACACCTTAATATCAGTTCCTACACATTCACAGTGAAGGCACAGACAGCACTCGGAGAATGTGGCACTACATTCATTACTGCCACCTTGAATTTACCAAGTATGTTGCTTCTTTTCCCTTTCAGACCACTATTTCTGCCTGTGTGGAAATCCATTTTCATTAGTAAAAGAGTGCAAAGAAAATCAAATTATGCGTTTATTATTTGATTTGATTTACTGCTGTTCCTCATCTGGGCTGTTTGTCTTAATTCACCAGCTGATAACTTGGTCAAGCCTGTCCTCATTTCCCTGGTCACTGTTTTTAGTCTCCTTTCCATCATCACTATCCTTTGCTACAGACACTGGACGTGGTAAGCAAGTTTCTATGCATTTTACTCAATTGTTGCCTCTGATGGTGCTGTGGTTATTGCCAAACCTTTGTTTGAGATTTATTTTCATGCATTCTTACACCCAACAGTATCAAACAGAGAGTCTATCCTCCCATCCCAAAGCCAGTGTTGACGGACAAGTGGTTGACATCAGCGGTAGGTTCTCACAATCATGTCTTGAAGGGGCACTCCACTAATGCCAAGATCAGACTACACTACTTTCAAAGTTGTCAGATTGCTGTGCAGTTCACACTAAACGACTTGCTGTCTTGTGATCGGGAGTCTTGCGGTCGTTGTGAGTTCATACTACACGACTGACTGGCGACAAGGGGCTCACACACTACACGATCTTTCACCAGGAGAAACCCCAGACTAGTATGTCTGGTCTCCAAACTACGTTTGGTCATGAAAACATGCGAGAAGTGACACGGGAAATGATGAGCGAAAAAAAGCTGTGTCTGCAACTAGGAAATATCAAAGCAAGTCTAGTTCTAGACAGTATCGTAGTTGATAATGTAAACTGGCAGGGCTGACGTGAGTTTATGCAAATTGGTCGCACCCAGTGGGGCAGCACCATCAAGATATCTCTGCTTCTGATGCTTTGATTTTGAACTTTCTTTTTAGTGATGTGGCTCTGTCAATTGCAGTGCTAGCCCAGACTAAAATATCTAATCAACTGTTTTGCCATGAGATTTTGTACAGATCTTCGTGTTCCTCACAGTATGATTTGAAATGGTGGCGATCCCTTCACTTTTCACCTAGTGCCATCATCAAAACTGCAATTTGTCCAACAATTTGATTTGGGAACAACACGCTAAACTAAGATGGTGAACATGGTCCTCAGAGGATGAATTCCCATGACTTTGATGATCCCCTGACTTTCCTGCAAGTGCAACCATGAACTTGACATTTGTGGTTTTGATTGAACAACTATTAATTGGATTGCCATGAAATGTGGTACACACATTCATGATCCCCTCAGGGTGAATTTAATTCGTCTTATACTTTGATTTATGACCAAATACCTCCAGATCTATTATATTCCCATCCGTTTCAGATAGCTGTACCTTGTGTTCTGGGCTTATTAGCACATGTTAGCATGCTACCATGCTCAAAACGATGGTGAACATGTTTACCATTAACATTATCATTGTGAGCATGTTAGCATGCTGACATTAGCATTTGGCTCAAAGCACAGCTGTGCTCAGCAGTGTACAGCTTAACAGAGCCACAAGCATTGCTGTAGGCCTTTTGTCCTCTCTAATACTATGTCTCTTGTGAGTCTCCATCTTGCACCCATCTACCACTCGTCTCTTAAATTAATGTTATTATTTTGTCTGTTTTCCAGGGTTGTCGACCTCTTCGCGTGGCTCAGTGTCACCAAAGTGAAGCAGATATCGTGGATGTTTCTGTGCTGCATTGTAACTCAGTAGCACTAGACAAGGGTTATGTCAGTGAGGAGAACATGCTTTTTGTTTTTTCACAAACTCCAAAGGGTTACTACAATCAGCCCCTGAAAAAGTACACTCCACCACCCCTCACTTTGCCCTCTACCACCCTTCCATCTCAGGCAGGGTTACCATCTTCCCCATTCAGAAATGTATTTACTAACCTGTCATACAACCTGATAATGCAGACTGGGGATCAGCAGTCCATCTCAGGTCCTGAGCTTCAGGAGGGCCGACCTTTAGAGAGAAGCTTGAGTGGGTACCAGCCTCAGAGTAGCCCAGAAACCTTCACTGTAAACGAGACAACAGAGGATCCAGAAAGTCCTATGTCCTGTGTCTCCACTTACATTTTGTTACCACAGTCAACTGCCGAATAGTTGCTGCATGCACAGCCTATAGAGTATGTTATACGTAGGATGGAAAATATGATAATGCTGCCAGAAACCAGAACTCGAAAATTAATTCAGTGAAACACTTTTTTTATGTGTGCATATTTACACATTCCAATGTTATTTTGAGCATATTTGTAGCCACATGAGCGGCACGACAACTAAGGGTTGTTTTGCAATGCAATTTGCAATGCAATTTGGTGGATTCATGCAACAGGATAAACCCTACTGCCTTTGGTGATAGATGAACTTTTCATGCAGCACCATGAAGTCAATATTTTTGTTTTTCATTGAAAAATCTTGACAGCTATAATTTGCCATGTAATTTGTTGCAGACATTCATGATCCCAGAGGCTGAATTCTAATAAATTTTACCACTGGAAGTTTCTTCTAGCGCCATCATCAGGTCACAATTCCATTTTCTCTCAACACTTTGGTGTAATGAATATAAGCAAAATAACAACATTCCCATCAGCCTCAGCTGTTCTTTTTCTTTATTGCTAATTGGCAAATGTTAGCATGCTAACATGGCAAACTAAGATGATGACCAAGGTAAACATTATACCTGCTAGCACTGTTAGCATCTTAGCATGCTGACGTGACCAAGCACTGCTGTGCCTACGTGGTTGACTCTTTCACCCCTTTTTACTCTGGACAAAAAACCTACTAACATTGGGTAATTTATTGGCTCCAGCTCCAAACAGCTGGGATGTAAACATGACACCTGAGCGTTGTACTATGAAGTGGGATTAATGAGTTAGCGAGGTATGTTGAGTCTAAAGTCAGAAGTTTCAGTGACACAAATGTGGCTCTCTTTTAATCTGGTTAGATCACCATGGTAACTTATGCTGAACACATAATCTGATCTGGACGAGGTTATGTTCAGAGTTTCATATTAAAATCGCTTATTAAGAACGCTGCCCTTTCACCAATTCTTTTCCTGACGATATTCCACTGTTAGATATAGGTACTGTAGATTGCTGAGCGATTACGTTATATACAAACTTGCTGAGCTGCACTTTAAAACACAGCACGTACAGTAATGTCGTTATAATAAGACTTTAAATTTGACACAACATGTCATCCATACACTAAATGAAAGATGAAGGCACAGCAGTTATAGACTGCTTTTATGCTGAGTCTGTACAGTATATAGTCTGTACACTGCTGGTACTGCAATTAAAAGAACACCGATAATTAAAAAAAATGATTCGTCTATTGGTATTCATCACAGATAAAATTCAATCCATAACATTCATTTCACTTTGGCGAAAAACTAAATTGATTTCCACGTCGTTAACAAAGAAAGTCACATTATCACATTCATGATACTTGTGATAATGTGATAATCTCTGACTGGCATTTTAGAGTTTGTCGAGCCAGCTCCCACGAAGAAAGCCTGGCTTTGTCAAACTTGTTTCGTAGTAGGCCCCTCTGGCCAGTGTTATCAAGCTGGTCTCCAAAAGAGGTTTCCCCCTTACCAAAAGAGATATCCAGTGAATTACATTTAAATACGCAAAAGCCAATAATATTGTTAAAATATTGGTTAAATTGTTGTTTTTTGTCAAAGATGTTCAAATTTTTGTCAAAATGACAAATGTTTGACTGAAGCATGCACTGACGCAGACAGACACACAAAATAGACACAAAGACACCAGTGTGTGGAAACAAACTGCCAGTTCACTTTAAAATGCATTTTTCAATGAAATATTTCTTCAACTTTTTATTACATGAAATGTATTTACAGTGTTAATACTAAAGACAATCAGATCTGCTATCTATTAAGTTGTGTCTGTGTCATCTTTACTCTGTGTGTAACTCTATATGTGTAAATATATACAGGAAGGTGTTTAACTTGTGAACTACTGTATGTGTCTTAAAATAAAATGGGAAAAACTCTCTTGAGTGGAATGAGTTGACTGTACAGTGTTGGAGCTCACTAAAATATGAGGAGAACCCTGAATGTGTTGGACTGATTTATTCCATCACACACACACACACCCACGTCGCTTACAATACTTTCTGGTAATCCTGAGTCATAGTGGACAGATCTGACATGTTGACCAATAGTGAAACTGAGATACTGAAGATAAAGTTTTGCTCACACCCACAGGACTTTAAATTCTAGTAGAGATCCAAAGTTTCCAAAGACTAAGTGTGTCAGGGAAATTTTGAAGGAAATGATGCAGAAAACATAAATGAAATATTTCCATTTCATGAAATGGTGCAGCTGTAAAAGACGCAGGACACTTGAATTTGTGCATGTCGTCTGTATATTGTCTGGGAATTTTTAGGGAGTTTTAGCATGAATAAAATGAATGAATAGGTGAATGACTATCCCCCCATGATCTGTTTGGAAACAGCATTAGACATGTGAGATGCCAAATTTTTACAGAAAACATATTTAGTCAGTTGAATCCAGAAAAATATGAAAAATACTTTCGGTGTCTGGTCAGAATTTTTTTTTAGGAAGGAGGATTTTCCATTGGGGTACCTCATAGGTATCCTGGATATGGCCCTGACTCTTTGGATATAGCTCAGTCAGTGAAATGTTGAGGTTTTATTGTCTTACATCATCTTTTAATTGTGCCTTTAGCTGATCTGGTCTGTGCAGCACTTTGGTCACTGGGGTTGCTCAGAAATGTCCTTTGTAAATAAATGTAACTTGACTTGATCATGGAATCAAAGTAGATTTATTGTGGCGTTTTTGACATGGATCAGCAGAAAAAGACCCTTTCAAACAATACTGTGTAATCTTTGCTAAACAGCGGCCCCTGTGGCCACAAATAGCAACTGCAGGACAATGAAAACTGCTAAAAGTGTAGTTTGTTCATATGAGCTTACATGCACCACCATAACCTATTGAACTGAGGAAGGATGCGTATTGCTAACGAGTTCAGCTTTTCATGTATGAAAGATTGACTGCAGTTACATTGTGTTGCCTTCATGTGAACATTTAAACAGATCTCCACAAAGTGATCTAAATTATGACCAATACAAAATACATGTTTGCACAGCTACAGTCACAAGTTAGCATTTAGCAGATGTACCTTTGGCAGTAACTACAGCTTTAAGTGTGTATGGATATATCTCTATCAGCTGTGCAGAACTGCTGAAGCTCTGTCAGGTTGTATAGGTGAGTAATCAGCCTGTGTAAGACTACCACTCTGGATTTTAATCATACCTTTCTTGGTGCACTTTTCTCTGAATCGTCATTTCATTCCAGTAAAATTATTAAATCCTGCCTGTTTCCTCAGACAGTCTTCACTGGATCTTTTGTCAGTCTGTTGAAACATCTGCTGGCTTTCTTCAACAAACATCTGTTCCTCTTTGTGACTGAAACAGTAAACAGGTACATTTTTCATTAGACTGTGTTGTTGACTATTCCTTTAGCGAACACTAGAGGGAGGTAGCGCTTCATTACTAATGAGAGGACTGTGTGGACTGAACTGTTACACAGTATACTCTAGGTCAGGGGTGGAAAATAACTAAGTACTGTACTTAAGGGCAATTTTGAGGTACTTGTACTCTGCTTGTGGATTTCCACTTTAATATATTATTCTACAAATCATCTGTGCTTTTACATTGTCGTATTGATACTTTTACTTTACTATCCACTACTGGATATCAGTAGGCTATCATACAATTGCATTCATTTTTTAAAACCCTCAATAATTTCTAGTTTTAACAGCTGGGTACTGTAGTGTTCATGTTACTCAAACAGGAGGTAATAGAGCATTTGTTGGGGACTATTTTCAATAGCGCATTAATCCACATTTGGTGATCTAGGGACTATTTGGAGCAGCAGGGCAGAGTATGTGGGATAGAACAAACAAAACTAACAAAAAAATGATGTGTGTGTTCATTCTAATAAAGGAACATGTCACCCATGTATGTGTTTATGGACAACAATGGAGCTCACGGTATGTGCTGACAATAACAAATGTAAATAGATCAAGATTCAACAAACTGCTGTAGTGAGGAACTGATTGAAAAGAAAAGGACATTAACATTTAACAGCAACTATGGGTAATTGATTACAGCCACCAGTAACTTTTTTTAACACACATATTGGTATGTGAGTATTAAAAGTCTCAAGCTATCCATACTGCAAATGTATGTGATTTTTCAGTGTTCAGTTGTTATTCCAAGCAGTCATACAGCCTGAAAGCCCTCCGACTTTCTGTTCGGAGGTTTCATATTTAAAATGGTTTCATTAACTCTTTCAGTCCCCTCCTCTTTTCTTCTCCTCTACTCAGTCGATGTCTCCTTCTCTGTCTTTGTCTCTTGCACAGTATGATGTCATCACGCCTGTTTATTCAGATGATGTCATGGCAACTGATAACTTTCAGATGTGAAAGAGAGATTTTTTCCATTACACTCCATGGACTCTTGCCCCAAACAGCCAAATAACCTCAGAGTGAAGTCAGTTTCACTTTGGATACAAACAGTATCTGCTGTGTAAAATGGACTGACTTCCTCCATTCCAAAAGTCAAGTTACAGTCTGACACAGTGTATCACATTATGACACTGCACTGGTCACAGTCAGAGTACTTCTTGCCTGGACACAGTCACTTTGTCATCTTGAATGGGAGCATCTGTAACACAAGCAATTTCAATAAAGTATTTCTGATTCTGATTGTCGTCACTGTGAGGCTGCCAGGCAACCAGACAGGACTCCAGTAAGTTACTCCTCCCAGCAAAAAAGTAGTCTGGCACATTACTCCCCATTTTGTCTCTTTATGGCCCATTTTACCTGATCATTGTGTCGTAGCCATTGACATTAAAGATGGACGACACGTCTCCACTTCCTCCCACTGTACAAAAATGAAGCCAAAATATCCTGAATACGAGCGCTGCCATGCTGGTGACGTCATTTGGAGCCAGAGTATGCGCAGTAGTAATCGGGTGGTGAAGCCGTGGTATCAAGTTCCCATCCGACTCAACCGTGAGTAGGGCTCAGCTGTCAATCATTACGTTTCACCCCGTTTTTATAGCATCAAATAACTAATTAAAACCAAACTGATCAGAAAAATGAACACTTGAACATACATCAGCGTGATAAGAACTACCTAAAAATGACAGAAACCATCTTTGGGAAAAATTATTTGAGGTGTGCTTTGAGTTTTTAGTTTACCCATGTCCCATCTGCTAACATGGAGGGGGGAGGGGTTTATAACCTATACTGCAGCCAGCCACCAGGGCGCAATTGAGATGTTTTGGCTTCACACTTTGAGGAGCTATCATGTCATCCATCTCTAATTTACAGTCAGTAATCAAGGACCCCAAAACTGACGCATATGAGACCACACACACACAATTGGAACATTTAGTCCCAGGGTCCAACATCTGATAAGCATTTTGCTTTTAGATGTCTAAAGTATGAGCAAAATAATTAGACATTAGTCTGTCGAGTGGATTCTAGTGAAAAAAAAAGATTCCGCTTTTTGCTGAGGATGGCCTGGAACTCCTCGAGGACTCCTGAAGGCACCTGGACAGCACTAAGACATTTAAGCTTCCCATCCTGACTGTGATGTCAGAGGAAACCATGTGAATATGGGCTCCACACAGTATATTAATGGGTGGAAAAATGCAGCAGTTTTAACAAAGTTACAGCCATATTCTGTTCACAGGAAGTGATTAGGTTGGGAGTAGAGACCTAAAGTGGAAATCATCGACAGGCTGTCATCGCAGTTGCAGATTGCTATGTTTCAAATTTCAAGAGGATCCAGTCTAGTTAATGGATTGTGGTCAAAAGTATTTACACTGAGGAGATGTCCTTCAGAAGTCCATCATGAGATACACACCAGGAAGTCACAGACTCACATGTCAATTTTCAGCAATTATAAACGTGATACTAAACTCAAACAACATGTCTGTTTTTAATTATATGATCACACTGATGTCTGGTCAGTTCTTTTTTTACACGTTTCCCTCCACTGAAGAACGACCCAGTTTAACATATCTGCTGAATCTGTGTTGGCTGCTCCACCTACAGTAAGAACTGTAATTACTTTGCCTTTCCAAAGTAAACACACTGATATGTCATTACACACACACACACACACACACACACACACACACACACACACACACACACGCACATGCACACACACACACACACACGCACGCACACACACACACACACACACACACCCTGAGAGGTTATTTGTTGTAGGTCAATAAACTGGATGATACCTTACAGAATATACAACTGCACTTGTTTGTTAAGTACAGCTATGACTGAGGTCACAGAGGTCACGTCCTCTACATTGTGATGATTTACACCTTTTTACTATTACACATAAATTAGCCCACACATGCAATTTAAATAATGACACCGCAATTATATTGCAGGCAATGTGGTGAATTCTTTGATACTGCATTTATACCTTCATGTGAGGAGATAAAATAAAATACAGTATATACTAATTATAATGTGGAGGAATTTTCATGTACTCAGTATTTTTTAAATCCTGCCTACACCCCTGCTACACTATATATTGATCCTATTCTCGCAGGACAAATAGTGTCTGATGATGATGACTAGGGACTGTACAAAAGTTATTATTAAAATCAAATTTCTTCTTCTTGTTGAAGGGAGTGTAGTAATTTTTCTTAAATTGAATGTTATCTCACCAAAGGAAATGTAACTTATTCTACAGCTTCTCGCTCCTTCTCTTTATTCTGCATCGTAACAAAAACAAGAACTACAGTAAAGTAAAATGTGTAAAAAAGTAGTTTTAGAATAAAATGTTTGGTAAATGGGAAATATAATTTTCTTTAAATGTTTGACAAATAATTTTTGGAAATGCTAATTCATATTGTGCAGTCTGGTGGCTATGTAAAAATATTATTTCATTAACATATTATGATTTAGATCACCATCTTACTTGTAAATTCTTTTTGCACTTTCATTTATCAACGGCAAAATGAATAGTACCAATAAATAGTGTTATATTACTTTGTGCCTTAGTCAAGCACAGGCTCCAAATAAAATATGAATAATAGGAGATGTCTCGCTTTTTTCCTTTTTAAAGTGAAACCACCAAATGACTTATGAATAACACACCAATGTCTTAAAGGGGAATTCCGGTATTTTTAAACCTGGGCCTTATGTTTATATATTTGAATGTGTAAATGATTCGTACATACCAAAAGTTTTAGAATTGGTCCAGTAAATAGTCTCAGCCGATAGCCGTGACACACCAGCAATGGCTATAACATAATCCTTAGGGGCAACTCCGAGCGTCAAAGTTACGTCTACTGAAAGTGTTTTTTCTTGCCTCTCACAGGCTGAGATTGTTACTTTAAGTGTCTGAAAACATTACGGAAAGGATCCGACAGCGATAGTCCTCATTGTTAGAGTAAAATCCTCTTTGTTTAACTGGAAGCATAAGTCTCATCTGAGGAGAAGTCTCGCTCTGAAATCTCGCTCTGAAATGCAACAAAATGGCAATGAGTTACTTTCTTTCGTCAGATAGGTGTTAATCCATGTGTCAGAAAAATTTTCATATTTGTCAAAACCATGACAAATATAAAATGTTAAAAATGTTTTTAACACATAAGGGGATGCTACACAGTAGCAGTGGTTTGCCATTAGGCATGCTGTTGTTTACTTTCACTTTCACAGAACCAGAAACTATTGTACAGTTTCATACTGCATACTACTACGAAAAGCAGTATGCAGTGTGTACGGTCGTTAGTATGTAGTAGGCCGTTTTAAATACAGCCCTCATGTTTAACCCCATTCCCTACCTCAGTAACTTTCATACAGTCCCTTATTATTATGATTATGTCCTTTTAGTATTTTTGTTCTCACTTCCAGTGGAAAACATAAATAGTCTACGCCTTATTGGGTCATTTAGTTGAATTTGAGTATTTTTATATACACTACTGAAGTCAATCAAAGCAAATTAGAAAAGCAAATAGCAAATATTAACAGTCTATAACATTTCAAACATAGTCCTGTAAATAAATGACTTCATTAGAAATGTGTTAATGACCTAAACGTCAGTCTGTGTGTGTGTGAGAGAGAGAGAGAGAGAGAGAGAGTGAGAGAGAGAGTGTGTGTGTGTGTGTGTGTGTGTGTGTGTGTGTGTGTGTGTGTGTGTGTGTGTGTGTGTGTGTG